>JAPEVC010000127.1:0-105118 GCA_027946555.1 Gnomoniopsis sp. IMI 355080
GGGAAGGGGTGGCGTGGCGGGAGGGTGTTGAGAGCAAATGGTCGATGAGGCGGGTGTTTGAATATGTACGCAGTGGGCCGTAGGAACGAGGACGCACGTTCTGGGTTCCCTGGTCGGGTTCGGGTGACAGGCGACACAGGCTGAAGAGGATGGGTAGGAGCAGGGGGGGCAAGGGTGTAGGAACGGCGTGAGGCGGCTGGGCTGGCCAACGGGAAAGACGATAGGATAGCAGGATGGAGCAGCGAGTGGAGCGGGCGGGACTGGTGCAATGGATAGTCTTGTGTCCTAGTAGTCCCGTACCGCTCTACTACTGCCTAGGCACAAAATAGCACATAGGATCGTTGTGACACGCACCTTGGGGCTGCTTGAGTGCTGCGGTCCCCCTGGCGTCTGCTTGCAGGTTGCAGGCTGCAGAGAGGTTGCCGTCTGCAGCGTCGCTGTCGGCGAGGCTCGTTTGACGGTGGGAGCTTTTTAGCGCCTACTGCTAGAGAGGCCGCTAGAGAGGCGGAAAGGTAGACCCTGTGGAGCGACCTGGAATGATGGGAAAGAAATGGTGAGGCTAGCAGGCGAGGCGAGGGACCAGTGAGCTAGAAAACAACACACAGCCCAGGGATATGGACTGCAAGGCAGTGTCATCAATGCGGGCGCAGTTCGTGAGAGAGTGAAAAGGAAGCACGTCAATTGGGCCGGTAGGTGCTTCTTCGGCTGAGGGACGATGTGGATGAGCTGTCCTTTGCGGGCCAAGGTTTGGGTGTGAGACCAATGTTGACGGATGTTGTTGTTGATGTTTACGTTGGCGCAAACGCGGAAAGTTTGTTGCGACATGCGACTTGCGACATGCGACAGAGATCGGATAGTGGATGCGGTGGATGCCAGATGGCAGACAGATACCTTATGCACATGGACACAGACTCCCGCAGCAGACGTGTGCAAGATTGGGTTCTCGGGCGAGGAAACAGTGGCTGACCGTGCCACCTGCTGAACCGTGCTGGCTGCAAGTAATCTCGAAGTGGATAGCGACGTGGATGAGGGTTGAGGTTAAGTTCAGGTGGTGGACCCCCGTGTAAGACACTGTACACAGTGCTGCCGTCGGTGCTGTGTAGGGTAGGTACAGTACTTTCTACCCGTGGGCGCGCACCTCGATGGGAAAAAGCAAGCCGAGTCGAGCGGAGCGCAAAAAATCGGAAAAAAGCGACGAGACAGGTGATCACTTGTTCTAAATACCATGTGCTATCTCAACGGCAATGTCGCCTGCAGGTGTGTGTGTGGTGTGTGCCGCGCTCGTAATAACGGGATTGTCCAGTGGGAATCGATTGGTACTCCGTGCTATGTCAGTTCTGAGGAGGTAGGTATGCATCGAACACCACCACCTGCACCTGCAATCGAGATTGAGAACCTTGTCGATGTGGTAGCCCGAAAGCCACCCCTTGATGAAGCTTGATGCTTGATGCTTGATGCCTGACACGCCTGCTGCTTCGAAGGTCTTGTCTGGTCGTCTGGACCTTTTCACGCTGCACTGTTGGTTTGCGGATGGGCCCGCTACGAGCCAAGGCCGTGCGCGTATGGCGGTTCGCTAGAGATTCAAATCTCGATAATGCCAAAGTGAGGCTGGGTTGAATCGCAGCAATTCATGTCTTTTTGCAGGGTCCAGGAAGATGCCGTTGAAACCAACTACTACAGTAGCCTAGGAATAAGCACCCGTTATATGACCTCCTTGTTGGCAATGACAGCGACCTATGCGCAGATTAGAGAACGAGTGCATACCAAGGTACAGTACCTCTTAAGCAGCAGGAACGAAGAAAAAAAGGATTCAAGCAGATCAACGAATGAACCGAAGATATGCAGAGTAGAGGGGTCGGTTTAGAAACGTCCAGATGAGGTCACATGCAGGTAAAAGCCAAAACGGGCAAGTAGAATGCACCTGGGGGGGTTGTCCCGTTTAAGCTTTGCAACAAACCCGCGTTCTTTCGCGTCCATCTCGCGCGTCACAAGAAAAAGACGCGTCTTTGCCCTGCCCCAACCCCTCTGTTCTGACTGGTCCACCTCACCATGCACCTCTCATCACCTTGAATCGCTTCTGCTTCTGCTTCTGCTGTACGACGATAGTAACAAGGCCTGATCACCTCATCACCCAGCCATGCTATTTTCCTCTCGTTTTCTGTTCCTGCATTTTGTTCCTGTTTCCATTTCGGGCCCGGGCGATCACACTCACTCCACTGTGGAGACTCAGAGACTCGGGAATTGTGATATGTTTGGTGGGTACCTACGTAGGAATACCTACATAGTACTATAGTAGTACGATGCAAATGTAAATTTAGAACCCCATCCAACGGCCCGCAGGTGGATCTTGCACTCAATTCGACCTGCACCTGTTTTGTATTCGAGAACGGTGGGCCACTGGACACAGACACCTAGTCTGTGCTATTGTTTCGTACTCTCCGATGCCCTTTTCAAAGTATATCTACCTACACCGTGGCTGGCGACAGCACAGGGGATTGGTCAAATGCTCTGGCCCCCGAACATTCCCTGCCTAATACTTAGTAGCAAGGTACAGTACCTAGGTATACAGGGCAGCTGGCAGCCGGCAGCCTTCGATGCTGCTGTGTCAGTGTGTTTGGCAACCGCTTCCGAAAGCCGACGAATAGTAAGTACTTGGATGTCTCGCTCAGATTTGCAGCCGAGCATTGACTCCAGGTATCTGCCTTGCTACATGCAGATGAGAAAGCTTGTGGCTTTTTGGAGCTTGGATCATGCGCTCCACGCCCTCCACGTGGGCATTTGTCGCAGTCTGCTGAACATCCTCCCAATTGTCATATTTGGACACTTCGCCGTACTTGCTACCCCTCACGAACGGACACTCAGCTCCCTCGTGTCTGAACGCACTTTCATGGATTTGCTGTTCGGGAAGGTAAATCATGTGGAATCTGCCCATGACTGGCCCGGCTCCCTCCCGTTATTAGTCCTCTAACCACCCAATGCTATGATCATACTTGGGTATAACATGGCCTTTAGTAGATCTATTGTATAAAGTAGTGTGAGCAGATCGCCCTTCTACCATGGGCGCATTATGAAAATCTCATTTCCTATAGATCCTGAAACCACCGGCTTCCGAGGCGCGTAATGCGCACACCTTGGACGCGAGAACTGTGCTCGCGCCTGATGGGCCAGCCAGAAATCCTCATCGTCATTTTCCTCCCTCAACCTTGACTATACCATAGTACAACTAACCCAGACCGCTTCGTTGAGTTTCAAGATCCCTTATAATGGAACCGCGGCAGATCTGCGAAATATCACTCTCTACCTAATATTCCTTTTTCATTACCCTCGAATCTTATGCTCATCAGCATTTCCTCAGCAGTCGCCAGCCAAAGCCCGGGGACTATCGGCTGCCTGATAGAAAACAGACCATACCTGCTTATGTCAAATCACCAGCCAAATCCCGAGATCCTCATCCCGCTCGGACTCTTTCAACTTATTAACTCATCTCCCACGCTGAGCCGCGGGGCGGAAATACTTGGTCTTGTGCACTTTCATGCGTAACGTCGCATTCGCTGTGCGTCGTACAAAGGTCGCACAGCTAATCTCGAGGAATCAACGGCAGAAGGCGGAGATGGCGGCGCGCCGGTAAGGGGAGATGGGCCGCCCCCAATGGCAGAATGAACAGACCGCTGCTTCAGCCCCCTACCCCGGATCCATAGGTGTCTCGCGTACAGCGGGCACTGCTGGAGGTGCGGGCCAATAGGTGCATATTCATGGTAGGAACAGGCGCCCAACCGTGCATTCATACGCTGCTAGATGAACGTAGAGAAAGAAAGAAAAAAAGCATTCCGATATTCTATTCATTGTTTTTTTAGTGCTGTGGGCGCCTTTGCATCCCGGGCCGAGTTGGGGACGGAGGATGAGGTCGCAATCCGGGCAGAAATGGTCGACCACGCGGCGCCGGTTGCGGTGGGCTTTCGATCCGGAAGCCCGGCCCCCATTCCTCTGTTTTTCCACGTTCTTTGGTGAGGAGCTACTTTGCTTGTTGCGCCGGTGTGCGCTTTTCTTTGTTAGACCTTGGTGAGGAACGATCTAAGCCGAATCGAGAGACATTTGTCGCTAAATTCCAAGACTACTCACAGCTGAGAAACACCCGGGGGGAGGCGGCGCGCCACTGGGCCATTAGCCTCACGAAGCCCTCAGCTCTCATCGCAAGGGAGTGAGGGAAAAGCAGTTTTCTGCTGTGACTTTCTTCCCATAGTCTTATCAGTGATAATCAAAGCTTTCTTACACCCAGATCAGTCAAGATGAATTGACTGAATGTCTAACTTTTCGCTACTACCATGAGCCGACCTCTGTCTCTATATACGCACGTCTCCCTGGGCGCAGTTCTAGGCTGCTCGCATTCAAAATGGTCGGCTCGTCGCGGGTATTCCACCTTACGAGGTACCTAGTGGCCAGCCTCGCTTTTCTTTATTTTATATTCCCTTACTTGCGCTCCCACTCCCCAGAGTACGTACGCGATCAATACGCCGAAATACTGCGTTCATTCCAGAACGAGAAGAAGCTGTTTGTAGCAGACTATCTTGAAAATGACGTCGGCGGAGAGATGGATGGCTCTGCGTTGGCCAAACTGTGCGCAAGCAAGACTTGGATCCCTCCATCGCAGCCTGTGGTATTGTCGTGTGATCCTGTACCGGGCGGCTTAGGGGAGGTCAAGAACGGACAGTTGAATTGCATTCGATTTGCGATTGAGATAGGAGGTGCGTGTTGTCTGCTCTTTTCCCCTGCTTCCTCGAATCATAACTCGTCCTGATGCTTGATACAATACAGCTCAACTCATCCTCCCCCGGATGCATCAACGGTCCCAGGCAGATATATCCAACCTCGTAGGCGGCCAATCCTCCAAAGGCCTCTCTTTCGACTACATGTTCTCCAAACCACATCTAATCGCCTCCCTACAAAAGCACTGCCCCCAGCTCCAGATCCACGACTCCCTCGACGACCTCTACGACAAGCCCTCGCTTCTCAAGCCCCTCTCCATCAACGTCAACAAGCTCACCGCGGACTTTACCACCTTTGACGACCTCCCTACCTCCATTCTCAGAACGCCGGAGCACTTGAGTGCCCAGTTCACCGCCTTCATGAACACACAACTTCCCGTCGAGAAACGCTACTACCCCGTGCGTGTGCACCTCGCCCACACCCTTTTCGCCTGGCCCACCCTCAACGAGACGGACGCAAACTTGCGCGCGGACTTTGGCAAGCTACTCCGTGTGCGCGACGACATCAGAGCTCTTGCCGCCTCGGCACTGTGGAACCTCGCCAAAACGCACGCGGTGATATTGCCGAACCCAAAGGTCGCCATTGTCGTTGATGGCGCCAGCGACGGGGGTTTTGTGGGCGTTCACTTGCGCACCGAGAAGGATGCGCGCGAGGGTGGGTGGCCGCCGTACAGGGATCAAGTAGAGTACTTCTTTGACTTCCTGCAACACCATACGACGCCACTACCCGGAGGCGCACCAAGGACGGTGTTCCTCGCGACGGGCCTGACGGCCAGAGACGATGACGTGAAGACCTTCAGTGCGCGCGCGGCAGACTTCAATGCCAAGGTGGTGGTCAAGCGGGACCTGCTGGATGAGGCGGAGATTAGCGTGCTGAATGGGCTCACCTGGGACCAACGCGCGCTGCTGGACTATGAGATTTTGCTGCGCGCGGGGACGGTACTGGGGATTGTGGAGAGTAGTTTTGCTTGGGACGTTGCGCTGCGGAGGAGTTTGGCGTATGGTGGGATGGGCGAGCACGAGGGATTCGTGGCAAAGCCGGGCGGTGCGGCCTTCGAGACGGGAGTATTCAACAAGTCCGAGTTGATCATGTGGAAGGATCCGTGGTCGAGGCTTTTTGGCAGGTCGGAACGTGCTGTGCAGATATATTACGGATCCTGGCCGTGATGGGGTGGCTTGTTTTACTGGATATGGTTCTTGCTTCGTAGGGATAAACGTGGTCAGAAGACAGCTGCCACAGAATGCAATCTTAGACTTGGTTCATTGCCAGACACGATTGATTGGCTCAACGTCTTCGCCTTGCTCTCTGCTCAGCAATGTCCTCGACGTCGATGATTAATGTTTTAGTAATCACGTCGAAAGATGCTGTTGACTGAGAGACTTCCCCATCTGAATACGAAAAGTTATCAGCAAGATAAGCCGAAGGGCAATGGAAGTAAATGTCAATATCTAGCGGCTTACAGAATGCCGTGCGACGGCGCATAACATCTTCCCAGGCAGTGCGAAGCCGAGTATCGCCCGCAATTATTTCCAATGTCGACTTGTGTCCGCGTTTGTGGTAAATGGGTGAAGATGAACCAAAGTAGGTCGCATATTTGACCAGAAGGAGGCGATGAATCTCCTCAAAGGTGGTTGCAGCGCCAGCAAGACATGCGTGGCCTGAATCGCATGCAGGAGGATGCATCTTGGCGTATGTAGCCATGACCTTTCGATATATCAAGATCATCTGCCAGAGGCACGCCCAGAGAGAAAGTCGTTCCGCTCCGATCTTCTGAAGACTCAGTTCGTCCAATGTGAGGAGCGCCACGCGTTCGCTCAGACCCACAGAGGTGGTCGCCTGGCTTTTCAACTCCCAAGTTACGGTGTCCGGCAATGGTCGTGATGTCGGAAGCCCGGATCCCAGGTCGACACCTTGGAAGTAAATTACGGGCGCTTGCCAGATCCTGATCCATGAGACCATGTCGCATACGCTTCGAACGAGACTGGAAGGGATCATGAGGGTGGCTCGCCCGTTTCTGAGGGGAGTGTCTCTCAGTGCGAAAATGAAAGCATTAATCGCATCTTCAAAGCTTCCACCGCTTTGGGATTCCCTCAGCACCTGCTCTTCAGCCCACATCAGCAACCGAGCAGACGTCGTATATGAAGCCAAATGGTACTCCTGCTGTCGAGGGTATGGATGGATACCCGGCCAGTTGGTTGCAGTGAACATGGGCACAACTTCGAAAGTCGCAGTTGGTTGTGAGACGTCGTGGGGGCGATATCTTGGCGAGGTCGGGTAGAGATTGAGTTGAGTAATATGTGGTTGCAGGGCCAGCTCCAAGCTCGAAGAGTGTCCATCAAGACCTTGTCCGAAGGCCACGGTGACTTGGACTGGGCTACCACAAGGTTGTCCAGACCACCCTCCTGCAGTGGGATCCAGGAGCCATTGCCAAATACCTATCGGCATTTGTCAGGTAGGTGATGCTATATTGAGTGCAAGTGATGGGTTTCTTACTTCCTCTTCTCTGATGCGCCAGCATTTCAAGTAGCCTCCGACGCTCACAAAACTCTGGATGACGCGGAAAGCTCTTCATGCAAGGCTTACAAGGCCGGCCTTGGTCACACTAATATATCAGTCAGAAAGAAGTGTCAAATGTTCAAAATTCCATGCGTATATTGCGCTCTTACAGTAACTCTTCGGATTCGGCAGCGATCACAAGCTCCGACGTCTCGCATCTCAGCTGCCTTTTCGCGAGCCTCCGATGACAACCTTGAACCTTTGCTTCGACCTCTCACCATAGGCTGCGAGCGAGGAAGAGGTACATCCGTTGTGGGACTGGTAGTGTATGACCAGTCGAAATCAGACGAACCAGTCGAGGAGAACCTGTCTGCGCCCATGCCCGAAGTCAACCCAGGAGCGCCATCGAAGGCTCGGGTGTAGCCTTTCGGCATCAGGGTGGTCGATAACTCATCCTCAGAAGGAAGTAGAGGTGGGCGTGCGACCTGTCCCGGAGCCTCTCCGACAAATCGTAGATCCACAGGCGAGCTCAGAGCATCATAGCCCGATTTGGGAGCCTCTGAGTCGACCTCAGACTGATTTAAAAGTGGGCCTTGAGAGGACAACTCGTCAAAAACAGTAAGCAGAGTTGACCCTTGAGTCAAGCCCTGGTATGAGAGCTCAGTGGTAGAGGACGTCGAGTCGGCGAAGGAGGGCAGCTGAAGTTGATAGGTCGATTCCTCCAGGAGCAGCTGGCCGTAGTCACCAAGCCGGAGTTGGCTATATTGCAAGGGATGGGAAGAGTCCTCGGTGTTATCGGGCTCAAGGTCTTCGGATTCTAGATGGAACTGAAAGTCCATGGCGATACAAGGCGATGAGGCAGAAGCCTGAACGAACTTCACACAAGCTTTGATGGCGGTAATGGAGCAATCCTGGGTCATCTGCTAGCAAACATTGCCTTTGAACGACTGGACGGCCAAGATTGTTGAGGCCTTACGAGGATGAGACTTTTAAAGATTCATGTCCCCTGGCAAAGTGCAGAAAGAAAGTGTGGACTGAATGGTCGAAGACGCACCCCTCACTCACCGGTCCTCCCTGCGAAAGTGCAGTTAGTATTCGCCGTAATTGGTAACATGATGAGGCTCTGCCGCCACTCAGACCGAAATCGTTGGGAAGCATGTAAATTCCCATGCCCAATTGTTCCGCTTCGACGGCATCTCGCCGTACGCAGGAGGAGATCGTCCTTTGATATCCCTACCACTAGCTGCACTTCCATGCTGTGACGCAGATGTCAGCCAGACTCATTGGACCACAATCAACATTCACCGAGACTTTGTGCTTCGTTGTCAAGTAAGGTTGACCAGCCACCATAAGGCTCTTCTCGGATTGTTATAAGCAGAGCAGCCTGAGTGACGACACCGAATGTGGCTGAGTGCTGATTTCCGACACGGCAGCGAAAGCGCATGATTACACTGGCTTGACTTGTCTCCCATCACCACTTCATATGAGATCTACTACGTTCTGAAGAGCGTCGCAGTCGTAATCATGTCGCCTTTGTCGAAACATGTAAGCTACTTTTCTCTCCATAATCATTTTTCGATTTTATTTTCAACCCGCCTACGTCCTATGATCCCTGACCGGATTCGGAGCGATGTCCTCGAGGGCCTTGTTCTTCGTCCTCTGCAGAACGCGGAATTTGATCTCTGAGGCCTGCGGCCCCAGGGGCGACCGGGCTTCTCCAAACGAGCTTTCTGATGACCTCCTCCCGGCCTGAGAACCTTCAGTCAGCCTTCATTCCTGTTGATCTGGACCGTTTGATGCGCCCTTACTGGATGTGGTCGACCCATCAGAATTCTCTTGCTGCTCTTCATCTAGAAATTCCTGGAGACTCGATTTCGTCGGCATCTGGACTTCCGGCAAGTACCACGAGAGTACTGCGGACGCTAGCATTAGTGATATGAGGACGATAAGTCGTATGCCCAAAGATGCCTCCCGGTTGACAGCGTGGGCGACAATGACGCGGATCACCATGGCTCCGACCTTGCCCATCGCAGCAGCGATTTCGAAAAATGTGCCCCGATAAACAGTAGGGAAGATCTCCACAGCCATAATGAAGATCAGCGTATTGGGTCCCAGGTTAAAAACGAAGCTGAGGATGGCATAGACAACCTCGGCGACGAGGTGTGACTGGTTCAATTTCGCTGTGACGATGTGAGGGGCGCCAAGGACAGCAAGCAGAATGCTGATCAAGATAAAAGTCGCTGCCAAGAGATGCCTTCTGCGGACGCGATTGATGGCTAGAATTGCTGCAACACCTCACACCTCCGACAACAGATGGCAGCGAGGCGATCCAGATGAATTCACCTTAAGCGCATTGTATATGAGGGGACTGCAGTCCCACCAGGTCAGGATTCCACAGAGGCCTGTCTAGACACACTGCTGTGTCCTTGGCAGGGTCGTGAGCGAGAATTGCCAGATCGTTCGAGAGGTCCATCGACAACCCATAGATGCACACGTCCAATAGGGCCCAGAGAAGCGAAATCGAGCCCATTGTCCTCCACGCTTTCTATTTGCCTGTTAGATACTCCCAAGCACCCAAGTACCACTCGTACCAATAAGCATCTCCGTCATCTGCGCTATTTTGGCGCTCTTGGACAGTGATTTGGGCTGGTTTTGAAACCTTCTCTGTGATTTTCTTGTGATACACCATTAGGGTATTCTTCACGGCCTTTCGCAAATCCTTCATAATACCGGCGTAGTACCTAGGTGTCTCGGGGATAGTGAGTCTCATGATGATGGCGATGGCGGCAGGTATGATGCCAACGCCCACGGTCCACCTCCAGACCTGGTCGACCACGAGCTTTGACATTTCACTTCCCGAGTCATTGCGTAGATTCCATCGGGCTTCTATGACCCCGAGGCTCAAGCCATCGACGAGCAGTCGTGCGACGGATTGCATGCAAGACTGCTGCCAGCATAGTACTGCGGGACTGAGTAGATGCCCACTCTGCCGTAATTACTGCTGAGAGTGGGTACTTGAGAGTCTCTAGTTAGTCTTCGGTATTAGGCTCTGAATTAAGACGTGGGACACCTCCTCACCTCGGCTCCTATGCCAAAACCCAACAGGGACCGCCACCAAGTCAGCCAGAAGTATATGTCCATCGAGTGTAAAGGTCCGTTGCTCCACTGCACCATCAGCCCATCGGATGCTTGAATAAAGCCAAAGGTAGCAACTATGACAACAGCCAGCTCGACAACGTACAGCCTCTTTCGGCCGGCTCGGTCTGTAAAGTGACCCATGAACAACATGCCCACGAGTGTGTCGACCAACATAGTCTCATCAAAGACAAGGCTGGCGTGGCCCGCAAGGCTATCTCCAGGCGTATAAACGCAAGAAGATTAGGTATTGATGAAATTTGTGGCGAAGAGGCTCAAGGACGAGGCGAGGAACCCCGAAGCCGCCACGAAGAAAACGGCGAACTTGAATCCGCCATCATCCACGATTCGCGAAATCTGCTCCTCACGTTCGCGTACACTCTAATACATAATCAGTCAATATCCGACCCAGATAATGCAGAGATCGATCAATGTTTTCTTATATAGTCAATCTCTAAATGCTTCACCTCACGACCAACGTCAACCCATATGGATCGACGACGAGGTGCTCTCCTTTCCTGGACATCGGTCTGCTGTTCGATGAGAGTTATAGTAGAAATTCAGCTTGATGCTTTTCGGTGGATAAAGAACGGACAATTCGCGGACGGCCGACCGCTAAATATCTACTTCGACCAGCGCCTGCATGCGATCTTGGAGGCATTTGAGGGACCCCATCTAATAGACGAACCTCGTGTAGCCACAAGCAAGGTGGGAATTGCTACTTTCACGACCAGCCGCACTCTCCCCTAAAACGTCCCTCACACCCGATAAATGCGAATAGGAGGGTTCGTTTCGCATGATGCCACACGACTCACGAGGAGCTGGTTCTGAGGCTGCTTTGGCGAGGATAGCCTTGGATGGACGGGCAGTTCGTTTGCCAAGCAGGTGCTCTTGTGTAGCACGATAGTGAAGAAGCCCAGAGACAAGGCATGCTTGCCGTGGCAAGTTGCAAGCCGTCAGTGCGGACGAACTGGCCGTTGCGACTAGATCATCAGCGATTGAAGGCGATAGGGCCTATATCACCTAGCGGGAAGTGCCAAGCACCGATGCGGGGATAACTTTATACCGTGATGGCACCATACAATGAACTATCAAGGCCTGAAGCAACGGAGGCGAAGGTTGTTTCCCGTTTGCGGCGGCAGTCTAAAGCAGTGCCTAGGTAGCCTTCCAATGGCAAGGTTGGGCGATACTGGTCTAGACCAGGCTCCACTTTTCACGACCACAGAAGTAAGATAGATGATAATGAAGGGCAGTCCCTCTGCAGGAGTTCCCCTCTGCAGGAATGCGAGCTTCACATCCTCGACGCTGACGCGTCGCAAACAGTTGCCGACCGTACACGACTCGTCGGCTTTCAACAAAGATCACGCTCGCTCCTGAAATTCCTCGAATAAGTGTGTCGAACTGGGGGAAGCTCATATATATTGTACAGCACATACACATGCACGATGGCACCGAGCACAGCCCTCGGCGGCGCTCTCCGAGAATGGCGCCACGATCGACCGAAAGAGAGCACAACGCACTTCAAGAAACTTGTGGTGCAGATGCTGCTCGGATCTGGGATGAAGCTGTCCGACCTCACCAGCGCGTCCTTTCAGAATCTTATGAGCACACTCAATGAGGAGGCGGTGCGACAGCTATTTCCTGAGGGAGGCTGGATCACGGCGGACTGGATGGTCGCGTCTTACTACCAAGTGCGGGGAGAGCTGCCGGAGGAGGTCCGGCAGAGGGCTTACGAGAAATCGCGGGAATGGCTCGAACAAGCAGATCGGGAAGCCGGGTTTACGGCGAGCGGCACGGGGAATCTATTCAAGATGCCGGTCATTGGGAATTGACCCTGACTTCTGAATACTCGGCAGGGAGAGGGCGACGATGTGCGACCAGGACGAAGAACGAAATTGCGACAGTCCTGTGAGCAAGTATTTTGCGCCCGGCGGAAGTATATGTGATATTTGGCGTGGCGGTGCCTGGATGGCCGCGAGTGCAAGTGGCACCCGCGAGGCTCGGTTTCGGGGATTTGTTAATTGCGCGTGCTCAGATCAGTCTCGGTCAGCCGCCGGTAGCACACAGGAAGTAATTTGAGGGCCATGCTGTGTGACCTATTCGTGGTCTGGTGATATCCCCTCGACAGACAACGAGTAATCAGTCAGTCGACATGAAAATCAAGCGCTGTCTATGCAAAGCGTAGCAAACAGAATAGATACCAGTTGACATGCAGGGATTCTGTTACTGACAAGGTCGATCGTGTTTGGCATGTCCCACACGACGAGGCCCTTCAGACGACCACGAGACGCCCGGATGGTGAAAGAATACGAGCTCACAGCGTCGATTTGGTGTGCAACCTATAGAAATGGCCCCCTCGAAGTGAAGGATTTGCGTGATATATGACAGTGACTGACGGTTGGGTGTATGCGTGTTCTTGTGGCTTGCAAACTCGCCTCAATCCCCCGTGTGCAAGGATCGACTGCCGTATCGTTCCGTGGGAGCGCCTTGCCATGTTGAGCGAAAGGCATTCTTGGCCGCTCGTCGCCGTTCCGAGGTTGCCCGGCTACAGCATCACCAGCGTGCTGAGAAGACTGGGCTGTAAAGACCGGCCGATTCTGAAATACCAGGTTGCAAATGACTTGAGCCTGAAACTGTGATGGGCCGGGATGAACGGGTTAGGCTAAAAAGGGCAGAGCGAGCGACCGCGACCGCGGCCTCGCAGATTGGATGGATGCTCATCAAAGTCCGGACTGCGATGAATTTTGATGGAGTTGATGGGGTTCACGTGGAACCCCACGCAATGTCTGTGTGGCTTTTAATTTTGAGCAGACGAAAGCCATTCGGATCCGTGCCGAGTCGGCTAGGACACTGCTATGTACCATACCTTTACCAGGTGTTCCGTACTGCATGTACAGACTGTTCATATTCCTGAGGCGATCCGGGCTTCCCAGCCGTCTCGTGCAAGGGCTTTAATGCAGAGCTTTGCAGAGCTTTGAGTCATGTCTCTTTGTTGTCCCTTTTTTGAGAGCTCGCACACGAAAGGCGTGGCCTGTGGCTAAAGATAGAACGCTCCCACATGGTAACGGTTTTGTCTCACTCAAAAGGCCGACAGCACTCCATAATCGAAGTTTTCCGTTCCATGTACTGTACAAGTACTTGGTATTTGAACAAGTACTCTCTCAAAGGCCAGCGGGCACATCTGCCGAGAGGGCATGCAGTACTGGACCCCAAGACCCAAGACCCAAGGCCACAACGGCAGACACGGCCATCAAAACCTCGTATGGACGCAAGGAGATTTTAAATCACCTGATTAAGGGGACTCCCTCTGCGACTAGCGCCGACAACCCGAGAAGGCGGGCACTTTTTTGGCGTCTCTAGGGTTTATTAGTATTTACATTGAGGGGCGGAAAAAGGCACGTTTGTCGATTGTTGGTTGGTCAAGTCGGCCGGTCGGCGCTATAATGAAACGGTCGTCTGTCGTTTCCGAGATGTATGGGGGGTTGGTGATCTTCGGATTATTTGCTAAGTCGCTAATTTCTCTGCTCAGGTGAGGCTACTAAATTGCACTTGAGATGGGGTAGTGGAAGGAGTAATAGATGAGTGATCACTCGCAATCTTGTTGACAGTCGGGGTGTGCTTGAGAAAGATTAAAGATAAAAAGACGATAAAACCCAATGCAATAAGCAGAACTGAAGAAGCCGACGTGCGCCCGTGCTTCCGGGAGTTGCGGTACCCAGGCGGGTACACGCCGTCCCGTCCCGTACATGGTAGCTTACAGTAGGTACTAGAATCAGAGTACAGTTCTGTTATACCCGGGTACGATTCAGTCCAACTTGATGCTATGATCGAGCGTTTCAATTGGTTCGTTGCCGTGTAAGCAATGGCTCAGCTAAAGGACCAGACCCTGCATTTTGGCCGCCTTGTTCGAAGTCTGCCAATGACAAATGACGACATGTGGTGTTTTTTTTTTTACCAACTTGTATGCACTATGTATAGTACCTGCTTACCTGCAATGTATACTATGACACCCAGGGTACCCAGTAGTTCTTAGTACGCAACAATACTTGGTTTTTTTGCCACATTATTCCTTTCGTGTGCAAGGCTGCGATGGAAAAGGAGACGGTCCGACTTATCACCTACCTACTGTACCTGGACACAAGAAAATAGGCGCAGGTTCGGTAAAGTGCTTTTAGGTTCTGCGACCAGCCATCACGTCGCATATTTCAGGCGACTGGCGCAATACGGGGGACAGCTGCGTCCGGTGCTGCAGAGCCACCCGCATGCCACGGCACTTGCCTATATCTCCACTCGCTTGGTTGGCGCATGACGGGTTTCTTAGTCAAAACACTCACTTGCTAGGTGTAAGGATTGTTTCGTTTGGTCTTCAAGGTGCTTTGCCATCCTTGGAAGCTGGTCTTGGGTCTTGATCGGCTGTCTTCCCCTTGCTCATCCCTGACGCTGATGCCAATTGCAGATCACAGCTTCCCTTTCCTCGTCCTTTCGGCCTCAGACACCCGGACACAACCCTTCGCCCACACATACACACACACTTGACACATCGACACACAGACTCAGCCAGACAGCGAAGTCCTCCCCACAATCCCGAGGCCCCTTCCCTGTCTCCTTTGAACCGGGGCCCTGGAAAACATCTTTTCTGTTACACATTCTATTGCTCCACTCTGGTGGCACTGTCCAACCCGAACGCCTCACCGCGTCACGACTGCTGGAGTGGCCTGAATTGGGATCCCCCGTTCAGCCCCATCCATCCATCACCACGTCCTCAAGGGCCCCAGAGTGGCCCCGACCGTCTGTTTGCCTGGCCCCATCAAGATCTCCCAAGTATAGTACCCGAGTACCTGCTCCAAGCTGCTATTCGTCTATACGCGGTACTTGGCGGGCACAGTGACCGGACAGCCAAAGCCATTAATTCTTACTGGGCGCGCGCCTCAGGAGTCCAGCACGTCCATGACTTTGCTGGTTTTCCTCTGACCTTTGGGTTAGTTTGTTATTTTATTTACTTTTCGCCTTCTTTCGTGAGAACCTCAAGCTCTTAAAGATACACTACCAAACCCCGTCTCTCGTTCTATATTGTCCTATTCAAGCGAGCTTGGCACCATCTCCCCACCCCCACCATGCCGTTGAGCAAGTCATCCCGCTCCTCCAAGAGCTCCAAGAGCACCACTAGCAGCAGCAGGCCCTCGCTGCGCGCTACTTTCTCTTCCAGATCCGTATCCAATCTCCTTCACACGGGGTCCCACGACAGAGACCAGCTTGAGTCACTTGGACAGCCTATTAAGGAGCAGGTCGAGCCGGAGTCCACGAAGCCTGCAGACCAGCATGACGAGTCAGGCGCTGTAGTACCGCAGCGAAGGAAGTCAAGGTTGAATGTGCTGACATCCATTTTCTCGCCTACAAGCTCCATCGGCTCTACCAAGAGGCCGTCCCTCTCAGCAAACGACGCTGTGCGCCCAAAGACTTCAACTGGAGCACTGCCCTCCATTCAAACAATAAGAGAGGCCGCAGTCTTGAGAGAGCCCGTTCCTTCCGCCTTTGAGCTCTCCAACAAGTCCTCTTCCTTTGACGACAGCCCCAACACTGCTTCCAACACAAACGGCTCAGTTTCGACCATCGACAACTCCTCAGAAAACCTCGCACCTGGCACCGCTACACCGGCTTCACAACACTCCAACCCAGATTTTGGCTTCGAGCGCACAGGCTCTCCTGAATCCACTGAGCCCCCGACTGAGGGCCAGGTTAGTGCCACCATGCCAGCCTTACAAAAGCACCAGAAGGTGCCCTCATTGGACAAACCCCTACCGAGGAAACCTTTGCCACAGCATGTTCAGAATACCGGGCCGGTAGAGTCCCCTCCATCACCAGAGTCCGCGGGTTCGAGGGCGAGTGGAGAGAGAAAGAACGACGCACAGCCTCTGTCGCCAAATGGCAAAGGCCAGGGCCGGGCGAGGCTACAGTCTACAAGACGGCCATCATCGCCAAATAAATTGCCTAGAGCCAGAAGTAGCTCTGCGCAACCACCCCCTCGCACTTCCGGAGGCGACCACTCGAGAACCGTTTCGACACCGATGGAGCCAAGACCAATGTCAAGGCAGTCCAACGACGGTGAGAACCGGGGAAGACTGCGGAGAAGCTGGATGCCAGGCGGACGTTCACGATCAGCGTCAAAGGACATGTCAAAGGAATTGTCGTCAAAAGAATGGAAGAAGATGCCCGCAGACAAAGCATGGATCTTATCGTCTGATAACCACGCAGATTACAACACTGCTTTCCTTAGCAATGGCGACAAGGTAGTTATTCCCGGATATGCAATGTCACATGCGGTCCCCTACCTTACTCGATGCTGACGATATACAGGTTCCCGAATTATGGAACGAGAACGGTACCGTCCTTGTTTATCTCTTTCCGAAGAGCAGCAACAAGGGCCCTTCTTTCAAAATTCCATCGTGGTCGATTGAGGCGTCCATAGTATTTCATGAGTTGATTCAGGGCGAGTTGGAGTGCAGCCAAAATGGACGGGCAAGAGCTCAGAGTTTCGGCAACACTTTGGGTGCAGAGGACGCTACACGCATGCTTCAGAATTTCGGCGTGCCGGACACATCGGCAGGCGAAGTCAGATTATACATACCTCCCCAGGGGCCTCAAACGGAAGCTAGCCATGGCAATTCTGGGAAACCCGATCTTCAGCGCCTGATTGCAATTCGAAATCTTTTCGCCTTCCTCACAGGCCAGCCGCTTGTGGCGACCAAGGCGCATCCGACAATCTTCTCAGCATTCCTGGAAATATCCTCGCTTTGCAAAGAGTTTGACTTTATGAGCATGGATGGGACGTCGTGGGGCGAGGCTGTCGATATGAGCTTCAGCTTCTACATCTCGCAACTCGCTCTCGCCGATGTTCGCCACAGCCGGGAAAAGACGTTGGAGGCTCTTATTCTTGGTGAACGAATGAAATGCTGGGAGCTGTACAACGAGGCTTACACTCACGCGGTGGGAAAGTGGCACGCGATCGTGGCCCTGAAATCGCCGTTGATGAGGCGAATCTCTCCAGGGGTTCTGCAAAAACTCGAACGCGCGAATCTTGAACTGCTCAATCGTCAGCACAACGTGAATCAAAGATTGGAGGAATTTGAATTCCCAGCTCTGTTTGCAGGCGTCGCAAACTCTTCAGAGTTCAAGGACGCCCGTACTAACCGGTGGAGGGCGTCGTTCCAGAGGATGAGAACTTTCACACTCGACTACTATAAAGGTCTGTTTGGGAGCTGGCCACCGAAAGCGAGAAGCAAGAAGAACCCGTTCTCGGAGAGCGGTCTGAACAGACTGGTCCTGAAGGCATTGTATGCGGACTTGTGCTCGCTATACGACTTGCTCGTGGACCGTGATTCACTCACGCCGCGCGTCATTGACCAAGCTCCAGAGGATGTTTCTTCCAAAGACGAGGACCTGCACATCAGGGTCTTACGGAAGATCATGACTGAGTTCGACCTATCGTCACCGCCTGTGTTGCCACCTATTCCCTTCGACATCCCGAAGACACCGACAATGAAAACAGTTTTGCCAAAGTACGAGGAGATGAAGGAGAAGGAAAAGGCAAAGTTCGACAAGAACATCAAAGACTACGAACTCCAGCTCATCATGCACAAGTCCTATAACTTTGATACTGATAGCGTGGCGACGCCATTCCTGGAACATTTCAAGGATTTTGACATGGAAACGGCCAAGGGCAAGAACTCGTCAGATCTGATCGATAACCGAATGGGCATCTGGCTTTTCCTCTACGTGGTAATTCAGTCTCTCCCGCTACTCGTCATTGACGCACCGGATCTGCAATTCACCGAGAGTGTGGAATACTTCCTCTGCCAACCGCCCATGGGTAACCCACCTTGGGTTGAGGACGCCGGCGCTACGCGGAAAGCTTGGTATCAAATCCCTGGAAGCTCCGTCAAGGTTGAGTTGTCCCCGGACGTGGTTATGTTCTCTGTGGAAGCCACGTTTGAGCGATCACATTGCTGGGTGTCAGCCAGGAAATGGGACGAGGCTAAAGCTGTTGGTGGTTCTGCAGACCTCCTCGGTCTCCCAGCACCACCAGGCATTCCGGCGTCTGCAGACATGATGGCCCTCTCACCACTGCAACCTCCAGGAGCCGTCTTCGAAGACATGGATCCCATCGGCTACAACAGCAGCAACGGTGGTTCCCCCGCCTCGTCCGCCCCCGGCTCTCCCGCCGGCGGCCCGCAGCGGCGCGTCATCCAGCCCGGCAGCGGCCTCGCCCAAGGCCGTGGCTCAGGCTCCGGCTACCGCGCCTCCTTCGCCGGTCTCGTCAACCTCGAGCCCCTCGCAATGCCTCTCAATGGCCCGGTCGACCGTCGCTCTAGCCGCGTGTACAGCGCGCAAATGTCCGTGCGCTCCGACTCTGGCGGACCCCGCCCGCAGAGTGCCAGTGGGGTTGGGGCGCCGGGTAGTCTGCGCGAGTCGGGCAGCTCTGGAAACCTGCGAGGGGGTCCGGACTCACCTGCGACGCCCCGCAGTGCGGCGCCCACGGGGAACAAGAATCATGGGCGGAACCAGAGTAGCACGTTTGACGATATCTTGAAGGATATGGGAGGAGACCAGAATAAGGGCAACGCTCCCAAATCTGCGACCAAGTCTTCAAAGAAGAACTCACGGTTCGGCTTCTAGGGGAGGGGTGCCTCATTTGGGGCGCCTACGCGGAAGACGCCGACAAGAATGTCACAGACTTCCTCTTTCATCTGTACTCGGCGTTCTGGATATGGGCAATTTACAACGAAACACTTGCATGACAAGTGAGCGGATAGGAAATGGAGCAGCTTGTTTTAAGCCTTTGGATATCAACGAAAGGGGAAGGTCATGACAAAACAAAAGGGGGCTACATTTTGCATCGATCACACAAGCACCTGGACATCGGAAAAGAAGGTATGGAGCGGCATTGTTTGAGCATACTGTAATGCATAAGTGATAGATTAATACTAAATTGAACCTATTGTCGCGAGAAAAACAAAGAGCAGTCCCCTAAATTTTTAGTTGACCCAAGATATGTCTTCGAGACTTTACCAAGGTAATACAGTGACTGATGATGTGTTCACGAACGTGCAAGAGTGAGGTGCACGCAGTATTCACTTCTCACCATTGAGATGGGCTGTCACCTAGTTGTCGACGTGACAAATTCTTGGCCACGACCGCGGGACATCTTTGAAGGAGATGTCCTGACGACGCCCGACTCGCCGACGGGGCGCCACCGGCGGCAGAGGCGCCTACGGCCCATTCGGACTTTTGTCCTCGTTGCTCTTTGAACGGAGGAACAAAACCACCCTCTGGTGTCTTTCCCTTTTCTCCCCTTGTTTTTCTCGAATTTTTTGTCATTTGTTGCTTCGCCGTCGGCCTCCAGCCTGCTCGACGTAGAGCCTTGTGGTACTCATAGCCCCCATAGGCAAGCCCGAGGCCGGGATCTTCGGAGTGGCGCCCTGTTGCTCGAATCCAAATCTCACCGCTGTTGGAAAAAGGAGAATGCTTTTGTAAGACCAGGCCTTCTTGAATCGTTACGAATGAGGCGTAGATACCCGGGTTTCCGCTGCGGTGTCTCGTTCGCCGTAGTTCATCCTACTAGGAAGTCCTTGCTCCTTTTCGAACTTACCCTCCAGATTCTCAAGAACAGTTGCACAATCGCGCCATACCAGTTCACTCTCGTCACTCCTGCCGGGAGCGTCCTGCGGGTGTCGCACAACTGCTTTACCGAGCTGTTCGCCGCACTCCTCGTAGCCTGCTCTTCCCACTCGGACCGCATCGCGACGCCCATCCCTAGCGGCGGACTGACAAACTGCCACTGCCTCAACCGCGATAGACGATGGCTGCTGTACAGTGCGGCGTTACAATTGACGCAGCACGCATTGGCCACCCACGTCTCGTGCCGCTGAAGCCCTTGCTGGACGCACTGGCCAAGCCTGGGGACGGACGAGGCTCTGTGTGCGCTGAGGCAAAATTCAAGGCGGTACGGTGGGGGATTTGTGAAGAGGGGAAGCAAGCAGTGCTTACAGCAGTGCGTTTCGTGGTGCACAAAGCACATTGTTGGTTACGGACGGCTTTTTTCTCGTTCTTCTTTCTGTGTTAATAACGGGCTATCAATGTTCGTAGATTTCAAGCATCTTCTAGCTCGAAATCTTTGTCATAGCAGTGTCCTAAAGCACTGAGATGCTGCGTAGCTTGGGTCTGGCTGCAGGGGAAGTCGGAAACGGTAGTTAGGTGCTGGCCAACGCCGGTAACGAGCGTGGCAGACGGCATAATGATTGTCTCTGGGAATTCGTCGCCCTTTCCTTGAGTCTTGATTTCTTGACACGTAGTGACTGATGATCAAATGTGAAATCCATCGACCTTCAGCCCGCGACTGGCCCAGTCATAGAAGAATAGCCGCAAGTGGTGTGGAGTATTCCAAGTCCAAGATCAGTCAGTAACACCCATTGTTTGTCAATCACAACCATAGTGATCGCGTTCAGTTTCACAACCAGCCGCTCCATTCTTCATACACTCGTGTAAAGAGTTGGATACTGGCGGTGATGTCAAGAGTTAGAGACATAGTACCGTGTAACAGCAGAACAGCAGGAAAATGCATCATGGCCTTGCGATCCTGCCATCGCAGCTTCAATGCAGATGGTTGTTGATCAGCATCGTGTTGCCAAAACAATTCCGCTGACACAAACGTCAAACACAGGCGCGGGGCGCGCGGTGGAGACTTGCAGGTTAGCAATGGCGAGTTGCTTTGGTCCTGCGTTCGCCCCGGGCACTTTGAAAGACGTACAGTCGATGGTTGCGCCCTCGCTGTGTCCATACAAGGTGGAGGACGAGACACGAAGATGTCATCGAAACACTTATAGTATAGTGATTTTGGGAGGTGGTAAAACGAGCTCGAGACTATGGGGATACCAAGCTTTGTGATGTTGCTTGCACAACATTGGCAGAGCGTGGCAGATGTAAAAATAGGACCTGCCAAGAAACTGGGGTCCAGGTCAGCCCTACCACCCGGATGACCCATTGGAGAGATCCAGATCGGTGGATTATCCGGGGGACAACTGTTGACGCTTTCTTTTTCCTGATGCACGGCTTCTGGCCATGCAGGCAGCGGTGACTTGCTGCTGCAGATGAGGCGAACGAATGGCCTCATTCTGTCGGTGTCTTCCAGCTCCTTACAGGGAAACAGAGCTCGCCTCTGCCCGTGGTCTGGTTGTCGGCTGAACGCTCAGGTTGCACGCGGATTGGCGTGAAACTTGGTTTCGGATCGTGGGTGGTGACTCGAGGCTGCACTCGGCCCGCTGACAGAATATGTCCTAAAGCCCGCTCCTACAGAGTTTCGTTGCCGTAGAGTAATTTTGGTCGGGCATGGGTAATGTTGGTTGGATCAGCATTTTGGTCTCCTGAAGAGAATTTTGAATTTGGATCGAACCCGGGCGGCGCGCTCGTGGGGCGTGGAGCGTGGAGCGTAGAGCGTTGAGAGCGTGAGTCGTAATAGTACACGGAGTCAGTAGGTGTGTATGTTGTGGGCGGCCCCGTGCCAGTGCTGGCAGTCATTTCCGAGGTTTCGTGATAAGGTTTGCTTGTACCATCGCCTTGATTGTTTGTCACTTCAGCAATGATCCGCCCAGAATGCTTTGTACATACAAAGTCCGTCCCCATAGCGGGAAAGGGATAGAGATTGACATTTTTTAAACTTTTTTTTGTTTTTGCCAGTGCACAGCCGGAGGCATGGTTTAGGAAAGTGGATGTTCGCGAGATCTTGACTCAGCGCCTTCTCTTGTTGTTGCTGATGATATACGGAAGAAACAGCAGCACGCAGAGAAGACACGATCGACCTTGCTTTCAGGGCGGGAGGGTAATTGTTATTGAACGTGTCAATGCGATGTCTGTGTCACCCGATGAGACGAGGTCATGGGTGGTGTCAATACATGTTATAGCACTTTGCGCAAGGCTGTTTTACGGGGGTAGCTGCTGCATGTAATGGGTAATAGTGCACGCCCTCGTACATTCCCACGTTGAATGTTTCGGTAAGGGCCTTTTTGATGTCCGTGAGCGGTGTGCAGTGGAGCTCCGTAGCGGGCGTGGCCAGACTGCCAGGCTGCCAGACAGGCCAGACTAGCAGGAAAAGAGAGTCAGAAACGCCCAGCCGCCAGCCTCAACACGCAAGCGCAAGCTGGATTTTTTTCGTTGATTCTTCGGACAATTACTAAGCCATGTACTTGAACACGCAAGACTTGGGGTTCAGGGAGACAGCAATCCATTCGTTCAGGAGAGTCCGGACGAAGTGCAGGAAGAAAGGGGGTTGCTGATGATGCCCATGGGACGCAAAGCATTGGAGATCAATGAGTCGGGTGTCGGCAGTGTCTGTCAAGATGACATTGCACTTCAGGGTCGACAGCGAGTTGAGGAGCGGGCATGAGTATGAGGCTCGTACGTAGTGCTGTATTCCGTACTACCGTACAACAGGCACGCCTGGCACGGTAAGAGCCGCAGGGGTCCCACTTCCCCCGGCTCCTCTCCCTCGTGGATGTCGGCACTAGGAAAGAGGACTAGGGACCCCTCATCCCGAGGTCTCGAACTAGAAGAAAAGCGACCTACCACCAACAAAGGCATAGTCGGCGCGCCACCTCTGCAAGACGATTGCAAGACTGCAGTCGCAAGCAAGTGCAAGTTAGCCCTAGATACCTAATGTCCCAAGAGGCTGGACGGCACCGTGCTCCCGTCGCCATGCGTGGCCTGTTGACCCGTTGACCCGTTGACGCTACGCAGAGGTACCAAGAGGTACAGTCCAGCCCGGAATCCATCTCAAACAAGAACGGGGGCAAGACTCAACGTTTAGACGTGCGAGTGGGGTTTAGCTTGCGTGGACCCCGAGAAACAAGAACAGAAAAGCAACAGGAGCACCGGGAGAAAAGCCCGTCGTCATCTCTCTGACGGGCGACCTGCGTTTACTTTCCGGACAGTCGGGGCACTATGCCTCTTTGTTTTTTACGATACCTTCCATCCTTACCTCGACGTCCCCCGCGCGCCCCTCTTTATTCCAAAGCCAAAGGGCCTCCCCCTTCAGGCTTCCAGCCCAATCCATTCTGCTTTAGGCGTTTCACCACCTTTATTATCTAACCATCTTACTGGCCACCCCAACCCACCACTCACCACTCACCACTCATTTACGACCTACCCTTCTCCGTACCCGTTCCTGACCCAGGTCTCGCATCGACCCGCGACGTCCCTTCCCGTCTGCCCGTCTTTATGCTTCTTCTTTCTTGGCGACCTTTGGCCAAGCCATCTGTCCATCTTGTCTCGCCTTGGCACATGCAATAGCGCACTCTTTCGACTCCCGATTACCGACTTTCGTTCTGTCTGTCAGACTTCAAGATAATTGTCAGCGATACCAGACTGTCGTCGCCCCTCATTGCCAGCCAAAATACGTCGAGACGGAGACGTGGCCTAGCTGGTCCGGCTCGCCTCGCTGTGGTGACGACGTCGTCCCTTGCCGGCACTTCCATCACAACACACCCCTCAACCACCAATCTCATCTGCCTCCACAGTGGCAAGCGTCGTCGTCGACAGTGGCTTAGCACTAAGCCAAGAGTTTGACACACCACCTTGGCCATTCGTGTGTGTTGAGCCTCATCACCGAATATCACTCTCCACCAAGGGAGCGAACTCGCTTTCTCGCTGGCTTGTGTAGCCCTCGAAGCGTTCGGGTTTCGGCACGACACGGAACGACACCACGGCATTGAGACACCACCCCCACATACACTACCACCAAAGACGCTCCATCGATCTGGAGGCCATTCATCTAATTAGATCACAACTAGCACGGCACGCGGTCGACGGGCCCGAACTCGTCGCGAGCCTCCCGCGCGCGCTTCATCTCTGACCAAATGGTCGCCCTCTCTAGCAACAATGACGCCTCGACCGCCCTCGAAGACCAGCCTTCCTCCCGCTCCTTCTTCTCCCGTTTCGCTCTCCCTATCCGATCGAGGAGCACCCGCAACCTCGTTGACTTCCACATCCGTCCCGCCGAACCTCATCGAAAATACAATGCCGGCGATTCGGTCAAGGGCGCCGTCCATCTGGCCGTTGTAAAGCCCATCAGGGTCACACACCTGACTGTCGCATTGCGTGGCTTTGTGCGCGTTTACAAGAGCCCCAACGCCGCCAACGAACCCGTCCCCGATAGTGCCTCCGAAGGCGTGTCGCAGTTCAGATTTCTTGGGAACGGCTATGCATCACTATTTCGAGATGAGCAGGTCCTTTGCGCGGATGGAAGGCTGGAGGCTGGGAAGTACGAGTTCAACTTTGAACTCTTGTTTCCTGAAAACGGATTGCCTAGCAGTATAGAGGTCAGCACAGTTTGCTTGCCTCAGCAAGGCCTTCTACAACTTGCGAGGCATGTCTATTCTTTGTATGACAGTGACTGATAAATTCACAGTTCGAGCGCGGAACAATAGCATATACAATAACAGCAACTCTCACGAGGCCGACTTCGATTGCACCGACGATGAGCTGCGAACGGAACGTTGAATTGGTTGAACAAGTTGATATTGGCTCTCTACCGCTACCCCGACCGCGGACAATCTACTTGGAGCCGATATCCAAGAAGGCGAGGAAGAAGAGGGCACCTGGCTCTGTCATTTCCGAAAGGCAACCGGCCACCTCCGACTATACTGGCGATACCATGTCTGACCTTGACTCTACACGAGTAATCGAAACTTCAACAGATGGATCCAACATCACCGACGAAAATGGCCAAGATGCACAGCACAACCCAAGGAGCCCAGTGCATAGCGACTTGAGGAGTGAAGTCAGCGGAGATAGTGCTGTCAGTGGCAGCACAGGCTCGAGGGCTGGCGAGCAGAACCCGGCGGGAAGTATCGGGACAATTCAGACGTCCGGAGGCAAGAAGACACCGGGCAAGAAGACAATCGTGTCATCCATCGAATTGATGAAGGGCGGCTGCTTGCCGGGTGACACAATATCCGTCAAAGTAAACATTCAACATACCAAGCCCATCAGGAGCATGCACGGCGTCATTGTCACCTTGTACAGGCAAGGTCGAGTAGACTCAGCGCCGCCGGCGTCCTTGTTTAAAAATCTGTCAAAGGAGGAAAGGCGAAGGATGGAAAAGGAGGAGTACTACCCAAAATCAAAAACAGGCCTGGGCGGATTGTCATTATCTTCCGCTGGATCGTGCAGCGTATTCCGGAAAGACCTCTCGCAAGCCTTTAGTCCGCTTATTGTGGATCCGATCGACTTTACAGCATCTATCACGACAACGGTCCGAGTACCTGAAGGGGCATTCCCTTCCATCAGAGGAGTTCCCGGAGAGATGATCAGTTTCAAATATCGATTGGAAGTGATTGTCGACTTGGGCGGCAAGCTGTCAAACGCCATACAGATCGTTCAAAATGCGAGGTTGGCAGGTGGAGGAGGGGTCTTACTGTCGGACATGAATGCGGGACTCACCTCTTTTGATGGCAGCTTGATCAACACTGATGCTCTCAAGCGTGAGAAGGGAGTCATATATGACTCTTTCGAGGTCATTGTGGGAACGACGGACAGCGCTAGACGAGGCAAGGCGGTTGCACACACCAACTACGACGACATTACAGCCTACGACGAGCAGGGCAGGTGGCCTGGTGGATGGGAGGATGAGGAGGATGGAGAACAACAATACGCGTCACCGGATTATATGCCATTCTCTGCCGAGCCTGCGGCCCAACAATATCCTCTCTGGAACGGGGTATCTCACGAGCCACCTCCACCACCACACTTCGCGCCACCGTACATACCACCGCCGGACTTACCCAACGAAAGCAATCTATCCGAGAAGGAAAGGATACGTAGAGCAGAGCAGAGATTACTCCCAAGCCAACCCGATGCGTTGGGACCGGCGCCAGCAACGGCCCCGGGAACCTCCGGCGCGATTGATTCAGATGGTGCGGGCCCGTCGACGGCAGCACTGTCTGCGCCTCCCCCACCCATTCCCGAAGCTTCCGCACCGACATTAGACGATCTCGCAGCTAGCTCCTCCATGCCTGGCGCCAGCAGCACGGATGACAAGCAGGAGCTAGAACGGCAACGGCTACTAGCTGAGGCGAGCGCGCCGCCTGAGTTCCCCGCGGACTACGACGCGGATGCGGCCACTGCTGGGCCAAGTGCACCGCCGGCGCTGCCTGGGGAAGTGGCCGAGCCATCTGCGCCGATACTGACGGAAGACGACGAGTATGGGCAACAGTATTCGTATGGTGAACTAGCCGGGTCTTCGTCAGGGCAGGCTGTCCGACCACCATCGGAGTTGTTGCCTGCTTATCAGCGATAGGTAGGCCGAGATCGGCTGATATAGATTGGGGATATGGGAATGAAGCATCTTTACATATGAGCTATGATGATAGACATGCATGCCTCTCTTGGGTTGATTGCCATTTCGGCTAGTAAGCATAATGGTGTCTGGTAGTTGTTCTTAAGACACAGGGAACAGGATGTGAATACCCATGGTAGCGCTTTGGAATTTGAATAATATTTATTTACACATCACATTTTGTGTTCATGCGGGCACGTGAACGTTACGCGATTACCTCGCAGCACGACTGCATTATATCTACTACGCCCTGTGGTCTATATACCTACGCAACGGTCCTGATCAACCGGACCCGCCCTTCTTCGTATGCGAAATCCCACGGCGCAAGCTGATGACCAGTTCACAGGCAGTCCTTGCTATTTGCCGGGATTCAGAGCCCATGTCGGGTGTATACTATGTCAGCTTTTCTTTCGGTCCCACGTACTTGCACTGCTTTCTTCTGTCTTTCCACTCTTCTGTCTTTCCACTCTTCTGTCTTTCCACTCTTCTGTCTTTCCACTCTTCTGTCTTTCCACTCTTCTGTACTTACAAAGATGCTGTACCTATATACGCAATATTCCTTACGTCAAAGTATGGAAAGAGCGCAATTCTCTGAAACTTCCAGCGAGTTCCCTGGCGGTACCACGATCTTCCTCACGACCATTGAACAGATTGGGAGACATCCAGGTCAATCGAGATCATCGCAGCATTCGTTCTCACCAGAGGCTACACCGCGGATCCTGCCCCACCTGCACACACTGATTTTAACCTGACAACATATTGAAAAATAGAAAAAGGCTGTGTATGAAGCAAGTAAGGGTGGAGAGTACACCTACATCGTCTTGGGTCTCGAGCAGACCCTATGTCTACTTCAGTCAGGTAGGTACCTGCCTAGCTGGGGTGTACAAGCAGGGTAAGGCCCGAGCCGCTCCTACCGCCTCTTAATTCACGGGTAAACCCCGGGCGTGCTCAATATCACAACATCTCAACCTCGCTTCCTCCTTGAACACCACGTGATCACTTCGTTCTTGCACTCAGCCTCTTCCAAGCTTGCCAATCTTCTCGATCTCAGATATTTTGGTATTCTATTGTTGCTAGCAAGGGACTCAATGGATCTATGATGTAGCCTGTGACTCTCTTCCCAAACTCGAAGTTCCCCTCCATCTATCGCCTTCTATGCAAAGACAAGGTATAATGCACAGCAGGTTCGTCTCACCATCGCCTGGCTTGTTCGTCACACCCAGCTTCATTTTGCAATCTCATCCCAAGTTGACGTCCTCTAAGAACACTGGTGCCTGTTTATTTAGCTTTTCCACCCTCGAAGCACCTTATTCAACTTGCAATTTTGAAACTCAACCCACCCAAGAACCTCGACTTCAAACTTGAGCCTTCCAGGTGCCTCCCACCCATAGCAGCTTTCAAACATTTCAACTCTTCAAATTTGAAAATGCAGCCAAGGGCCCCAATTGTTCCTTGTTCATCACAACTTCGGCGCCTTGATACCACGGTTTAGGCAATTGCACACAATCCAATCTCTCCACGTCGATACACAGACATCCTCAAATCAGCATCGAGGTCTACTACATCGGTATTGTTTCTTTGCTCCAATTCAATAGGACTTGACTAACTTCCTATAACAGAGAATGGCTTCCTCCACCGACGATAGCAATGCTCCCATCTCCCCTGGTGATATCATCAATGTTCCTGATGTCTCCCGTGCTTTTCAGGCTCGGAAGCAATGGATCATCCATGAGCGCATCTACGCTGTGCAGGCGTACGCCTTCAAAAGCAAACGCGCTGGGGGTATCCTGCCTGAGACCGTTCAGACGAGAGAGTGGCTTCAGCGTATTGATGGTCTGCTGAAGCTCCATGAGTACGACTTCGAAATCTCTCCGAGAATGAGAGATGAAGCTGCTGTTGATGCGTATCTGAAAATACTGTTCGACGATGAGCGCTTCCACTTCCCTCAGGAAGTTCGTGATCGCGCCCGAGCACTATACGAGGAGTACGAGTCTTGCAATTGGACTGCGGCGAGCGAAGACGTGGAAGACGAGAGCTCTGACACTGAGGGCTCCCCTCCTGCTGGCCTGGACGGCAGCGACGACACAGCCGCCACTGCTGCTGGAAACGCAGCGACACAACAGGCTGCAGTCAAGCTGCCCCCAAGAACTGACCCTATATGGGGTCTACAAGGCATCATGCACGGTGTCGCTCCCAAGTTCGGTAAGAACAAGACTTTCGTACTTGATCGTCGTTATCTCAAAAATAAGCGTAGCGCCAACGTCTTCGGTCATAATGGCCTGGAGCCTGGAGCTTGGTTTCCAAATCAACTTGTTGCTCTTTTCCACGGAGCTCATGGTGCTCGGATAGGTGGCATTCACGGCAAAACCGGCGTGGGCGCCTACAGTGTCGTGGTGTCTGGCACATATAAAGAGGTCGATAAGGAGTAAGTCATTCCAAATCATGTCCACCATACTTGATACACCATACCACACCATGCTAACATACTCTCTGCCTGTTCAGTGACGGCGACACTATCATCTACTCGGGCCCTAACAGCCAGAACAATACCGACCCTCTCCAGATCCCCAAGAAAAGTGCCCAGATACTAGCACATTCGTTGCCGTCCACGTCCGGCCCTGGCCATCCAGTGCGCGTATTTCGTAGCGCCTCAAGCCATCATGCGTCTCCTGCCGTCGGAATCCGCTACGATGGCCTCTATCAGATCGAGAAGAGACTGTCTGACGTGACAAATGCCAAGGGTGGGCTCTACCCTCGCTTTGTTCTTCGACGTGTTCCAGGCCAGGAGGCTCTGAGCTCCATCTGGGCTCGTTCTCCCACCCTGCAGCAGAAGCGAGACCATGCTCGTATGTGGGATCTGAGATTCTAAATCTACAATTGGGTTGAAAGTGGTCAAATTGAAGCAACGCAGGGGATTGGGAGCAGAGTGAAGGCTGTTCAATATTTCTTTCTGATCGAGGATTCATTTTGTTTAGTTTGGTTTCTGCTTTGTATGGTCTGCTTTGTATCAATGGTTTACTGGTTAGATTTGTCTGTGAGCGATCGCAATGTGTTGAGTCAAGGAGACGGAGTTTTACTGAGGTGGAAGTTTGCCGAAGTTCTTGAAGGCCTTCACATCTAGTCTAATCAACCTGAAGTCTCCAATCCAGTTTTCACAATGCTCATGCTGACCAGTGAGCAACACGCTGTCCGGTATCAGAATACCCCTTGCTGACATTTCTGTGCCATTTCAGGTGAGCTCGAGCTGTTTAGCGATAGTGTTCGCACGAAGAACATTTGATAATGGCTCACTTGCTACACTAGAGTGAACTCCAGGAACGAGGAGAATGTGGACCTGAGGCCACACACAGACAAGTCATGACCCAAGGATCCTTAGGGAATGATGAATTATACAATATTGACCGAGTGTCTCACCTGCCCAAGGTAGCATCTCGGACAGTTCCTTTGGTGCGGATGCCCAACAGGTTTTGCAAAAAAACAAAGAAAGAGGAGAAAATGAACACGAGCGCATACAGACACCGGGAAACAAACAGAGATCCACATTCTATCTGCCTGACTGTCCAATGCCCCTACAGTGAGCGGCCCACTGAATCAGATGTCGACCGCAGCGCTCAGCCTCATTCGCACTACGAGCAAAAAAGCCAACATCAAAGCTCCTAGTTTTTGGAGGCGAAGGTCAACTTAGAAATGGTGTTCATTGTTACTGAAAGTCGAGACTGGATAGCTAGAGAGATATTTCATGCAGCCAGCTCATCAATGACTTCGTAAACTAGACCATGTACGCCCCACCGCCCAAGAAAGAACAGATCTGCAACGCCCTCGCTCTTCACCTTACGTTCCAAGATCTACCAATGCCCAAGTCATCTATCATGCAGCCAAAATGCCATTACCCTGGCCATGACGCGGCTTCATCGGTCAATTTCAAGATAGCAAGCTCAGCATTGCGTCGTCAGAGCATTCTGGCTAATCGGCCATGCTCCTTGGCGCAACTACCCTTTAGGACTACTTCTTGCAAATTCGCTTCACGTCAAGCGGTGAGACCCGATCTGGAGAGCTCGCTTTCCACAATCGACCGAATTAGCTGAGTTGCGACCTCTCGTCCGACTTTGATATGCTCTTCATAGTGGTCCTCTGGTGCAGCTTTGGCAGCCGGCACATGCAGGAAAGCAACCCGTCTCGTCTCATTGGCCTTGAAACACTGCGCCAGGCTGTTGAAATAGATATAATCACAGAGAAAATGACCCGCGTTAGTGGACACCAGCAGAGGGATTTCATTATGCTGTCAACCTCAGGTCAGCACGTTACATCTCCAAACACTGTCTTCACCCAACGACTCACTGGCAAATGCTTGGTCCATCGTTGGTGTACATCCCCTACATCCAGGCCTGTCGTCAGTTGGCTCGGCACGTTAAGCCATGGCCAGTCAGGGCTGTCTTGATCCTGTACCGGGACTGCGCCGTCCAGATCCCTAATCTTATAGTCGTCCCGGTGGCCCAGCTGCTCCAGGGAATACTTTGGCTGGGTAGATGCCATCCCTATGTGCAACACAAAATCAATCCTCGGTACGCCGCTGAATTCGGGATTCCATAGTTTGGGAACTAGCTCCCGCACAGTGGCGTAGGTCACGCGGATGGGCTCGGGGTGGACGAGGATGCGCACGGGCGGCAGGGCAATGGAGGCATCGCGAACGGATGTGGACGATTTGGCGTTCAAAATGGGGAGATAGGACGGGAGCGTCGAGGCAATGTCCCAGCTGGGGTTGCGTGGGAAGTCGTTCTTAAAAGGCTGTTACAGACGAGTGTCAGCCCAAGGAAAGGGAAAGGGAATGGACCGTATTGGCATGCCCAGGCGGGCCATGCGACTTACACCGAACCCCGTGACAAGGACGATGAACTCCTCCTGAGACTTGTCTGTGGATCCCATCCCGTACCTGGTTCTGAAATGTCCTTGAGTGCTAGAGGAACAGGGAGAGCAGCTGGAATGCAAGCACGAGGTGGCTTTAGTTCCCAGTGTATTGTCCCAACGCTATCAAGATAGCATGTGATCAGCGCTCCGTCCAAGCGCCACGAGACTGTTGAACATACAGTAGCAAAGAGATCTCCTCGAAGGCTCTACCAGGAGGAAAGGGAATGGGGACGAGTTAAGCAGCCAATATAGGTGAGCAATGGCGGGAGCATAGGTGCAGGTGGATTTGTAAATAATAGGTATTCAAGGGATGATGTACTTTACAAGAATGTCTTTCACGGTCTAGGTCGGTTCTCCCCGCACTTGCCATCGGGCCGGGAAGGGCAACCAGTTTGGAGCTTGAAAGCACAACGTAATCTACCGGCAATATACCCAGTCACCTACCACAACTATTCCATACTCACGCTCAGGTACTATGTAGAAGAAGGCAGTTGCAGTTCAACTCACACGAGACAGGACTCGTGAAACCTTGCCACTCACCTCCTACCTACCTAGGCACCTAGGTAGATAGACTGAAAGAGGCGGACGTTCCTGGCCTTCTCGCTTAATCAGAGCCAAGCGGCACCGACGATGCAGCCGTTCCACAACGTGTTACTATGTACAGAACAGCATTCAGGTATCCAACAATGATTGAGGGAGTTTGTGCGCGCCTTCCAGAACGATTTTGTTTGGTGCCAGATTCCCGCGAGGTCGGCCGGGGGGTTCTTCGGGAAGCTGCAGGTAAGAGATCAAACCCTGGCCATCTGCAGGGATGGCGTGCTGGGGCCCATGCTCTTCCCCACGGCTTTCCTAGTACGTACCTGCGGCCTAGTACTCTGTACTTTCACCTACAGGCGATTCCTCACCCGGCAGTAGACTTGTCATTTTATGCCTTGCTCTTTTCTTCCGAGCAAACGCTGTGTCTCGCGCCACACATCTTCGTGGGACCTGCAGAACTCCTCTAGCTGTTGTCCTTCAGTAGCCTCGGCGTCCTAGCCCAGACAAGGGTCTTTTGTCCTTTCAAGTGACACCACCTTGTTCATTTTGCTTTGTTGGCTTCTACTTCGAAAGATTCTCCAGATCCTGCACATGCGGACAGCCACCTGCACTTCTTTGCTGTGACAGCCCATGAATTACTTTGCAGTGTGCCCGAAAATTTTGCCTCATTTCTGCTCCGAAGGGGCGTCATGCTTTCGGGATTCCCCTCTGGTGATAGGCGAGAATCCCGTGGACAACTACCAATAACTCAGCTTGTAGCTCTGGCAAGGGCAATATTTCCTGTCGTAGAGCTTCAAGTGAATAGTCTAGGTACTGTCAAGGGTCTTGCACCCTGAAAAGCTCTCCAGAGTCGGAGTCCGGTCCTCTCCTGCTCCTTCGAGACATTCCTGGATATCTTGTGGCATGTTTCCAGAACGCAAGCCGAACCTGGGTTTCAATATATGTACCTAGGTACAATTGGACTTGCCGGCAGATCTTGTCATCCTCATCAAGATGGATAAAACAGATTGACAGTCCATGCGCGTAAGTGTAGATGGCGCATCAACATGGATTCAAAATGACCCTTCTTGCATGGGTATATACCAACAGTCCCGGGCTCGTTTTTGTTGATGTTGGCCCTGGCTCGTCTACGGCTGTGTGTAAAGTCCACTGCGAGGCTCTAATCACTGACAGCAAATTGTTCAATGCTCAGAGATCTCGAGACAAGAGGAAGAAGTGGGACTGGGTGCCAACTCGTGCCCATCTAGCTCGTGTGGATCATGGAATAGATGTTTGTCTTGAAAAAGTCCGCCTCAAAGGATTAGGTGTCAACGGACTCCATTCAATGCAGCAGAGTGAGGCCATCTCTCGGGAAGGCGCCTCTGACAAAACTTGCTGTCTCTGTTGCCCACTTTGATCAAATATTCTCTAATGAGGAAGCTGCCATCTGGTGTCCTTCATAAGTATAAGTCCCTCTTTACCAGCATTGGTCCTCAGTAGCCTGGGACAGTCAAGGGAAAACAACAAACATCATCGCTTGGCCACAACTTCTCAAGTCATCATCACAGTTTTGGAGACTCATCACTACACCATTATCTCACCCATCTGAACATCATACCAAAAACAGCTTTCAAAATGCATTGCAAATCCATTCTTGCCATTCTATTGAGCCTGATCGGCATCGGCGCTGCTTTGCCTCCTCCAAAGCTCGTGGCACCCTCCCAGACGAGCACAAGCGCTGAGGTGACCACCGTTGGCCGCGCTGCACTCCCCCAAGTGACTGCCAACCAACATACGACCGGCAATGGGGACGTTACCACTCTGGGTGACTTGATGATCACAAAGACCATGATCGAACATGGAGCCTATCCTCCTGAGGAGAAGTTGACCACCATTCGTCTGAGCTCCTTTTCAATGCCCGCCCCTGACAAGCCTTCAATGAGCGACAAGGCCACCAAGGGAAAGGCTGCTAAGGCCGGCAAGGCTACCAAAGTCACCAAGACCACCGAGAACAAGGTCCCTCCCACACATGTGGCTCAGCCCGCGTGCACCACATACTACCCTTCTATTATGCGCCAGCTTTCTGAAGCGTTCCCAGATGTGATGCAAGAGAATGTGGCCAACACCACCAAGGCCTTTCACGTTTCCCAGTCTGTCTCTTTCGCCGACAAGATCAAGTTCAACCGCATTCAGCAATACATTGCCTTTGAAAATATCACTGCCGGCTCCTGGGATTGCCAGCTCATGGTCTCATGGCCCGATTCTTACCGCGGCGACATGAAAGTGACGTCGTCTTCGAGTCATGGCAGCTCTGCCTCCTCTGGTGTCAGCCTTGACGTCTACAGTGCCTCCTATAATGCTAGCGCATATGCCTCTTTGACCTCGCCTAAGGCAGCTCACAAGAACGCGCCCAACAACAACGGTCCGTTTTCTACATGGGTCAGCATGCTGAGCGCAATCAAGATCGGTGGCAACAACCAGCTGTCAGTCAGTGACCGCGAGAAGGGCCAAGACAAGAGTGCCGTATCCACCGGCGCCAGTCTGACCTACTTTGGCACTGTCGGCGTCAGTCCCGGTGAGTATGGTCTTACTGTCAACTCGGAGGGCTGCCCTTCTTCGACTGGCAACACGCTGGGATACCTCTTCGAGATTCCCACCACCGACTCTCGCGATGCAAGTGTCAGTTTCCTAGCGAGCAAGGAAAAGGGTGCCGGGGTCTACCTGCTCGCCAACTGCTAGGGTGTGGCTCGGGGTATCTGATGGGAACGGAGGAGACTGGAACATGGTCTGGTGGAGTTTGTTTGGGCGAATGCAAAAAAATGGCAAGGCGTTTGAGAAGAAGGGGTCCAGACTATTTCTCCAAGTTTGACTTTTCAGTCAGTCGTTTACATACATGCTTACGGAGTTGAATTGGCGGGATGGGACACAAGGTAGTGGAGCCTTATAGAAATGAAAACGTTCTGCTTCTCGGCCCATTTCGTAATAACACCTTTGGCCCAGAATTTGAGTAGCTTTGAAAGGATTTTGTCGTTGTTTGGAAAGTATCGCATATATTCACAGAGGCTGATTCAGCATCACAGCGCAAGTCACTTGGCGGGACGCAAAGATTGAACCATTGCTGACGTTGGCTCTACACTATCTATTTCATTGTAAGCTGTAATGGTACAGGCGTTGCACAATATAAAGAGCATGTACGATGGGATGTGATCTATGGCCTACTTGGTCTTAAGAAGCATGCAGGTGGCATCGCGACATCGGTAGAGATGGCTTGTTTTTGTGACTTGACTTCCTTCGTTGATGAGGCGAGGTTCCCTCTTTTCTCAGCCATCGGCTTGGACATAAAATACAATTCGGAATCTCTGACGAAAACCTCGCTTTCGTTGGAGTGTATGGAATAGACAAAGTCATGCCGGACGGTCAACGTCTTTCCAAAACCCAAGAGTTTCCACATCTTTGTTAAAGCGTTGTAAGTAATTCAGTAGAACAACACATCACCCGCGCAATCTCCAGATCGGAGCCAAGCTTTTAGAGTAACCAGGCTGGCACAAGCGGATATATACTTAGATAGGCATGTACGCCAGTGGATGTGGATGAGGCGCTCGCCCGTAGACCGTCTGCGCCATATGCATTCTGACTTGAAATACTAGACAATGCTATTGTTCCGTAAAAACCTAGTTGTGCTGTGATAATCAAACAATGACACTTTATTGGTCCAAAGGCAACACATGCGCAACAGAGTGGTTGGGGCCTCGGGAGGGCGGGCCTTTGACAACTAAGTTACTTCTGTGTCTTCGTTCGGCAGGTGAGCTGCTCCCAGCACTGCAACGACCATACAGTGCGATTGTATTGTTACAATTCCATCCAAGGGCATTGTAGATCAGCTAATACATATATCCGCCTCTGCCATCTCTTCCCACTCTTGGATACTGAGGTCGCCATCCGTCTCACTTCTTGTCAGGTTCACACTCACAACACAAATCTCCACTGAGCCACACGAACTCCATTTCCGAATTTCCAAGCGTCAGAAACACATTTCTCAACAGAATGTGTCAAGAGTTTCTAAAGTATTGGTATGGGGAGATGGTTCAGAACGATGTCTCAATCCGATGCGGGAACAAAGAGATCACTCTGAAGAAATGCTGGAAGGCTCGTATGTTTGGCAAGTGCTCAAAAACTACGAAGTCTGTCGAGAAAATCTTTAAACTCTGCCCTAAATGCAAGGGCCAAGGTGAGACCGACCCATTTTATCTAATCCATTTGCAGGAGAGGGGCCCTGCAGGTGGTCATACTATACATTCTCCGCCTGCGTCTCCTCCTGCGCGTGGTCGTCGTGCTGCAACTGCTCCTCCTTCTCGTCATCCCACCACGCAGAGCCAACAACATTCACAATACCTTCAGGTGGCTCCGACTCTTCCCAGCGCTATTTACCAGCCTGGTCTTCCAAGTGGTGGTTACTATGCCCCGGCACCCCCACAGATCCAACCCAGCAGCCGCCCTGTCGCTCATGCTCGAACACAGCAAACTAGTCGTTCGATACCCCAAAGCCAACCTGGTCTTCAACGATCCCGTGCTATTCGCCGACCATCTTCACGTTCACAGTCTTCCTCTACCTATACTGGCCTTCAACACGCTCGCACTGAGCCTCCTAATTCTTCATACGGCTACTACTAGTAGCCAGACTTGGATGTTCTACCGTCCCTTTCATGGCCAAGCGGTCCTTCTTCTGGGTTTCTATTTTCGTATGCCCCGGCATTTATCTAGGTGTTTCTTTGCTTAAATAGGGTACAGGCGTTTTTATTTAGGACGAGTGTCCTTATCTATGCTGATTATTTCTTACCTAGGTAGCTAGCATTTCCAGTCCAGAATTCAGGTTGTCTATTCTTACAAGGTCCCTTTAGCAAATCTTGTGGTGAAATTCTTGACTATGATATGTTCAGTTATGTGCAATGTACTCCCAAAATAATTCTCAGGCATCCATGGATAGCTACCTAGGTGGCTGCTGAGTGAATGCAGTAGCGGTGGAATCGAATGCTTCATGAAGTGCCATCAAAAATCATATCATCCCTGCCCGGGTACTCGAGTCAAGACTCTGTACACCTAGGAGGTACTTTGCAGGTTGTAGGTACATTCCTGGACTTCTAAGTCTGTTCAGATAATCAGGAAATGGGAAGCAGAAAAGCAGTTGGTCCCTCACTTGTCAGCCACAGCAACGGCAAATTCACACACTTCCAAGGTTCTTTGACAGAAAAAGATGCTTCATATAGCACAAACCATGGTCAAAAGGAGCTTTGTTTTCAGACTTTAGAGCTCAATTCCCGGACTTTGGGATCAAATCTCAAGCACATAGAGCCATAAAGTGATTAATATTAGTGATAGTGGCGAGCATTCTTTGCTATTGTGAGTAGCCAATACAGGTTCACAATTTTGCAATGCCATCAAGTTCTACGCTACTGTTATGTTCCATTACGAAAAGCAATACGCCATGGTGCGTATGATATCCAAGGCCCCAGAAAGCTTAGGCATAGAAGAAGCCTCCTCAGGATCGCTGAGGAAATGTTGGTAACTCCACGAGCCGCTGAAGCCAGCCAGATTTGAGCATTCCGTACTCCCCGAGCCACCAGAAGTGGATGATGAGCTGCTTTCCTCACGAGTGTGGTAAAACGGCAGGATGTTGCTGCAATTCCTCTTCTTCCATCTCGGTACTACCCCTCCACGCAGTGGTGGTTTCCATCTTGTGGACGTTGTCATGGCAGCCTGGGCAGTAGCAATGCAAACTTGTCCCTGTTTGCCATCGTAATGATGATCCTCTCTTGCATCATGATCTTCACTACCCGCAACGGTTGCTCTAGGGGCTTTGCCAGCCATGAGCAAATCTCCTCCCTCCTCCCTGAAGTTGGCCGAGTGGTATCGGAATTTTCGCATAAAGGTTTCTGGAGCCACAAGATAGTGATTTTTCCCGCTGGGTTCAGTTACAATGATCTGTGGTCCAAAATTGTCGTTGTCTGACTGGTGATAGAATTGCCACGTACATTTCGAAAGTACTCTACGATTATGAGGTTTTGTGGGTAGAGCATCATTCTCGTCGTTGCAATCATTTGTCCTTCTTTTGGTTGTTCTTGAGTCCATTCTCATCTTTTCTGGTCTTTTCCAAGGCCTCTCTGACGTGACCTCACAAAGCGGCATGTCCTAATGCTGCTCGGCAGGGTGGAGGCGGTACCAAATATGGAAAGTAGCAAGGTCACAGATGAATTCATAGCCAGGGGTTGCAAAGAGCCAGTTATGAGAATCAGACGTGGCCATGCTTTGTGAATGATTTCCATCAGGGACAATAGCATTGTTGACTGGATGAGACTAGTGTTAGTGGAAGTCCTATTGTAAAGTGATATACATGTATGCTGGGAAGCAGTTGTGTACTCACTGGCGAAATCTGCAATCCACTGCCGCATCCTGGTGGTCAAGCTCTCCCTACTGATTCGGGACCAAGCAGCATTTTGACTTATAGCCATGAGACCATGATGCTCGTCATCAATGCTGGTAAGTTGCTTGGTCCTAATGATACAAGTCGGAAAGTCTGCAAATACTGCTACAAGCCGTTCCTGCTCTGCATCGAGGTCATCACCACGGACGTTACCCTCGGAACTTGACGTCGAAGAGCTGGCATCTTGAGTAGTATCCCCAGAAGGCTGATGCAGGGTGAAATGAGTCTCAGGAGCATCATCAGCGGCTGCATAATCATTAGTTTGCGGGTTTCTTCCCGACCAATTTAGCAATGAACTCGCCTGAATCGTTCTCTTCAATGTCATGATCCTCATGAAAGCCAGGATACTCGTTCGGACTGCCGTCAGCGGCCTCGTCATCAACTATGCCATTAGGAACCAAGCTGTCTACTTCGCTGTCATCTTTGGTAGACTTATTGTCATCGTCGAGTACGGGAGGGCAGTCTTCATGGAGCTGTCCGCGGGAGTATTTCGCGATCTCAACTTGAAGCGCATGCCCCGGGCGAATCACTTCAACAGGTTTAACACCTGCTGTGTTCTGACGATAACAATCATCGACATACTGCTCCCATTTACCGCTTGTCTGGCAATCTTCTTCCCGGAGCTCATCTCCGGATATGCGGCAAATAATTGTCTCGGAAATAGGCTCCATTTTATCAACACTCCGACACCAGCACTGGTCCCGTGTTTCTGTCTCGTTCCTCCCGGGGAGAGCGACTAGAGAGGATGACGAGATGCAACTAGTGGCCAGGAAGCAGCATGAACCTCAGTTGGAAGATGGAACGGCTTCTGTTCAAGTGACTGTAATCGGGAAAGGGTTGCCTCGAAAAAGAAGACGCGGTCGGCGAACGCGAAATCTTGGTCAAATCTAGCTCAAGGATAGGTCGAGCAGGGAGTGTTCCGATCCCAGATGGATCACGCCGAGTGCACTCAACGCATCTGTGCAACTAATAATTCAGTATCGTGTATGGGATTTTCCGCGGACAGAAATCCGCTTGGCACCGAAGTCGAAGCAAGTGTCTTCGTGGCCTGCAAGGCGAGGTCCTAAACTCCTGAAGACCGGTCTCAGAAGGTGGGTGATCGCTATCTGTCCGCTCAACGTGGAAAGACGGAGGCAGACTGTGTGCGTATCATGCCGTAGAGTCTTGGAAATTTCGCTGTCTTCGTCGGAGCAAGTGGACGACTGTGGTAACTTCTGGAATGGCTCAAGCCTTGGGAACAGCTCGATTGGTATGCGGGTCTTTGATGCTTTGCTGACAAAGGAGCTCCGTGAGAAGACCATGAAAAGAAAGGAAGAACGTATTGATTTTGAAGCTGTGTAGAATCTAGAGCATGGAGACGCAGTCAGCAACAACTGGTCTGGCTGTGTGGTGGGCGAGTGTTTACCTCTGTGTGCCTCACACACGAGAGGAAGTGGCAGCGCAGTTTCCTAACTATTCTGGCCGTTTTTCGTTGCAGATCGTTGGTAGCTGCGATATCTCGATCGAGTTGAACTGCCTGCTTATTTCTTTTGTAACGATAGAACAATTCGGCATTGCTGCCGAGTTGAGAAAGTGATGAAAACGAAAAAGTTGTGTTGTTTGAAAAATGAACGACGGAATACGCAGAGGGAGCGGAGAAGACATGTGACAATTTTTCTCAATTTATTTTATTCTCTTCGCCTGGTGAGGAGCAAAGCGTCCCGGTCCCCTGGAAAGAGCCGCCCAAGCGTGCGGCGGACCCAAGGCTAATGAACTCTAGAGTTCCTCGACGCCGGGCTAGGGCTTGCTGCTTTATTGAAGCTCCACGAACACGGTGGGCAGATGGTTTCATGATCATCGATTTACATATATGAAATAGAAAGCAAATTCTCGTGGAAACCCTGCGAGGAGCTTAAGTGTCACGCTGTTCAGTCATCAAAGGAGATCTCGCGGCCACGCAAAAGTGACCTTTAGAAGGAAGTCCATTTCCACAGATGCTGCACAAGTCTTTGGAGCTCATACGTCTCCTCCTCCCACGAGTCTACTATTGCAAGTCCTCCTCATCGAACGAGGACCAGGCATTGAAAGCAGAGCAGGACATGCTAGGACCATCATCATGACAGATGCAGACCTGAGATTTTGGACCTTTGGTCATTCAGTTCTACTGCGCTTCAATCTCGTTTTCGAACGGCAGCCATCGCGGCTTTTTCTCGAAGATATGGAATGTCATGCTCGTTGGCCGAAAGTTGTCTCCGCACGCTATTGAAGCTGGCGTGGCCGCCGGTGGTGTTCGAACGGGACCGTTTTAATTTACTCCGCCAGAGGGCTTATTTGCCATGTCAGCAGGCACAAATCAAACAGAAAGGAAAGTGGCCCATTCAAGGGCAGAGGCAGGGTAAACTCACCCGAGATAGTCCTCATTGATAGTTCCAACAGCCCACATTTCGGTGACTTCAGTTCGAATACCAATGAGCTTGAGACGAATGTGAGTGCCGGGTTCAATGGTCAAACCCTCATGGTCGGTGAACTGAGGTGGTGTGGCATTTGCGTCATAGACACAGGTCTTGGGGATGGACTAGTTGACTGTGGTCAGTCGATGACTCTTGGCCAGAAAGCTGCTCTTTCTTCCTACGATCGACTTACGTGACTGGATGTGAAGATCCGCAGGGGGCCAGCATGGGCAAAGAAGCCGTGGGCATTGATAGAACGTCCGACAACAGCATCGACCTAGAGACTTGTAAGAAGCTGGCAACATGCATGACCTCGCCATATCTTACTGTCTCGCCCTTGAAGGGCCGCCACACTACAGCCCTGTATCCAACAGTGAACTCGGCCAAACCACTGCCAGGTAGGATTCGACCCTCTGAGATGTCGAAGGTGTCCATTATGGTGACAATGAAGTAGTGACCAGCGCAAGTGCCCTCTACATCCTTCAACAGCTTTGTGGTGACCAGCTCGTGCATGTTCCTACCGAAATAGGAAGGATGCAGTGTGACGTGACGGGTGAGGTTGTAAAGAAAGAACATTGTGTCCTTTGTTCTTCGTAAACGGCGTGTGCTTGAATCGGGGTGTCAAGTTTGTTGGACCTGGAGGGGGAGGATTGGTACTGGCAAGTATTCGTGCTGGGCAGCGCAGCAGGGTCGAGGGAGGGATCGAGGGAGTTGTCGCGTCAAATCAAGGGCAAATGCAGTCGACTGAGGTAGGCTTGAAGTGTCTGAGTGAAAGACAAGGGATTATGCGCCGATGGAATCGACGTGGCTATGAGCCTTGCGCCAGACTGCCTTGACGGGAGGAGGAGGTTGATCCGTGGGATGGGGCAACCGATTCGAGAGGGGACGGCGCTGCTGTCGGAGAGGATAGTGAGTGGCTCAGTAACTCCTGGAGAGATTGTTCTTGAAGGTCCAGGAGCGTCGACTGAGATGGCAGCACGAGAACGACTCAAGGCTGGCGTGGATATGGGCTTGAAAAAGAGAGTGCAGTGCTGCAACAGCAAACTGAGGTCCTGTCAACTTTAGAGCCTCAACAAGCACCCTGGCAGCCGCAGCGTGAAGTACAGGGATAGGCCTGCAGACAAGACACATCCTCAATTTTCCAAGGTTCTTTTTACAGGGGGTGGCCACTAACAGGCCTCCACCAGAAGGAGAATCAACAATGTTAAGTAGCCAGACATATGGGAAAGGGAGCACTACCATTCTCTGACTTGTTTACCTCTTCAGGTTGATTTCCACATGATGACCTGGTTGTGTGTTTATTAGTTGAGATTATAATTCCAGCAAGGCATATGCTTACACTCCGCCGATACCAACGTAGACTGGACATCTCTTTTCACAGAATAGCCTTTTAAGCATCGAATTAAATATGGCCAACCATGCTGGATCTACATAGTACACATTGTACACAGTACACAGCAGGATGGATTGGTGCTGGACATCGGCAGCGGATTCAAGATTCTGGGGTGACATGGATGGAAGCCCCACACTACCCTGGTCAGTGCAGGATGCCGCTCGCTGCTCTCTCCGCCTGCTGCGCAGAGAACAAGTTCAGGATTCCTCGGCTCCCGACCCGAGGTCGCACATGAACTCTTAGATTGATTCCACCTCACTCAGGAGGTCTTTGTCCCCTTTACTACCAACATCGCCAGAAACTCCAGCAATCCCACAACTCCACTCGATCAGGAGTCTAGCCACTTTACCCATTGAAGAGCGCAAAGCCGCTGACCAACGCCCTCCTGGCCCGGCATCCTCCGGCGCGAACAACAACCCAAATTAGACTCTGCTGGTGTCCTCCTACATCAACATCATCGCCGACCATTGCTGATCATGTCTCTCGACTTGGAAAGACACCTCGTGTTCTATGGCTCGTACCATAGTAATTCGGTCAACGTGGGCATTCACATGGTCTGCGTACCGATAATACTTATGACCAGCTTCCTTCTGGTGTGTCTGCCTCTGGTCCCAATTCATGCGGTGCCCATTATTGACCCTTACCTCTCGCCCTAGGCCGCGAACTCTGGCATTCTGATCCCCCTGCCCGACTGGCTCACCTACGAATACCTTCCTCTCAATATGTGTACCATCGGGTCTCTCATATGGGGAGGCTTCTATGTCTTGATGGAACCAGTGGCTGGAAGCCTTCTGTGCGCCATCTGCATCGGAATGGCCGCTGTAAACAACTACTTCTACTCTGAGGATCCCCGAACTGCCACTATCGTTGCCGGCGGCGTCTTCACCCTGGCCTGGATACTTCAGTTCGTTGGCCACGGGAAATTCGAAGGTCGCGCTCCGGCTCTTCTCGATAACCTCATGCAGGCCCTGCTCTTGGCCCCACTCTTCGTCTGGCTGGAGCTGTTGTTCTTCTTCGGCTACCGCAGGGAGCTCCAAGCAAGGGTGGAGAAACAGGTTGAGAAGAACATCGCTCAGTTCAAAGCTGAAAGGGCCGCCAAGAATGGCAAGGCACAATGAAGCCACAGTGGTCCAACGGTTCAATCTTTCGGGAGCTGCTAGGATAGAAGGCCTCGATTGAAGAGAAGCTGGTACCGAGTGAGAGCCCCGACTGGACAAAGTCGATCGTCGCTACCTACGGATGCTCCTCCCAGTGCCGCACTACCAAAATACGCAGAATTTGGCGAGAACCCTAATGTTGTAGATGAGTTTCTTGAGTCTTTGTTTCTAGCTGGCCTTGAAGTTAGTTGCAAACTGTGATATGGGCAATGGTGAGATGCATAATGATGGGAAAGCCGGGTGGAATTTTTCGGCGTTCAACATGATACCCGCAAATATAAGACTTGATTCCGGTCAGCTACATGTCCCTTGGACTCAGGGGCCGCTTCTGGTCTACCTCATCCAGAGAATGTCGAACAGCGAGAGGCAAGGCAGCTTCCTACATCATCGAGGGTGTTGAGGGTATTGATCACGCCACTGATACCACCAGGGCTACCAAAACGAGGCAAGACACAGCTGTCAACTGCTACACTAGATCCGTCGTCTTTGCGTCCGCCACCCTGTGGGCTCTCGAGATCGTACTCTGGAATTGTCCTATAAGGTTCCACGCAGAGGAGATAACACCCAAATTAATAAGGTACTTATGTGGCAGGAATGGACAAAGTGTATGAAATGTAAGGGTCGTATCGCTTTGCTGACGATCATCAAGCTAATTGACGACGGTGGCATTCAGACCAGCAACAATAGCGGATATCGTAACATGTTGATTCGTCAATTCCAGCTCTTAAACTCAGCCGTGTCAGTATTTTCACGTGAATGTTGCTTATCCCGGCGACGGCTTCTGTTCACAATGGGCGCCCAGCTCTTTCTACTGGTTTGATATATAACAAGCTAGCCCACAAGCTTAATTCACTCTATCTTCCACTCTAAGACTTTACAATGGCCAACCGAAACTGAAGTAAGAGGATAATCAATCAACCTACAAATTGACCAAAGTCATGATCGTTGAGATTGCATCTGATTAATAGTGGCTGTGAAAGTTTTTCGATGGCAACGTCCAGTGCGATGACTTCCCAGACAGAGGGAACAAAGGTGGCATCTCGCATGACAAATCCTTGGAGGGTACGTTCATGCAGTATCTGATGGCGAGCCCACATGAAACCGGCGATAGCAAGAAGAACAGTTGAGACAACATGGGGGAAGACTCCTTTTGCAGAGATGTTGACGCTGCACTGGCAGAGGAAGGGCGCCGACAACCACCCTAAAAACCTGGAGATTCAACAAGCCATCCTACGCTGAGAAGACACTCGCTCCTGACTGGCAAGCTTCCATCAACCAACTCTGAAGATAGTACTCAGTCTAACGTTCCCCGGCTCGAAGACAAAGAACATACCGACGGCAACCCGCTCCAGTACACCAGTCTTCAGCCAGAGGTACAAAAGGACTCTTTCAGTAACAGACTTTCAAGCCAGACTCGGAACCATAGTGTTGCAGTAATCTCATCAGGGCTATTCGGACAGACTCTTGGGACGGATGGTGCTCTTGTGCCTTCGGCTATGGAGACTGGCGTGTCATGCAGTGATTTCTCGAACGGTAACGGCCCTCCCAAGTAAAGACTGAGGCACGTTGACCGATAACTCCGCGACTAGAGGTAGGGAGCGAAGGCCAAGCGAGAGATCCTGTCGGTGCCAGATTCAGGAGACGATCTCTACAGGCTGCTGCCCAGGTCCTAGAGGCTCACATCAAAGGCCCTCGCGTTAAGTCCGCCGATTTCCACGCCCCAACAAAATCGTTGGAAGGCGTCCAGTACGACAGAAGTGCCTCACCCATTCTGTTCAGGGTCGAAGAGGACGAGGACGAGGACACAGAGAGTGTGCTAGAGGCCGAGCCTCAGGAGGGGATTCTTGGAATCATCCTCGATCTCTATAAACTCCAAGCCATCGACGTGGTTGGAGCCGCACGCCTAGCGGAGATTTCCTCAGCACAAACGGGCATAGTAACTGGCATCCAGCCCTGCAACAGCAGAAACCTTTCTGCTGTAACCAGCAGTGCGGGAATGAGCAGTGCGGCGGACTCATGCAACTCGACCTTTTCCAGTGCCACCGAGAGTGCCACATTCCCTCGAGACAACGAGCAACAGCGGCGACAAGGCTTACTGAAGGGCAGACCGCATTGGCTAGGCAATCAAAAGGCTGTCATGAACATCTCTGATGCCATCATGACGCATATTACGAGACAAATATATCCCATCAGACTCTGTCGGGCTCTGATGACTTTCGGGGCACCCACGCACCGACTGGAAGCGTGAGTTGCTTCCCTTGTTACACAAATTGCATAATGGAAATATTTATCTTTCCATGGGATTATTCGGGCCCGAAAGCCTCACATAGATGGGATACCTTGGTTCAAGATCGCTGCTGTGCATTATACGGACATGGCACAGGATTTCGCTCACCTACTGGTTGGATACATGGGAACCTCGGCCTGTGCAATCGGACTGAATGCACACTTCATGTATTTGCCGAATGGTATTATCATTTCATTCATTGTGAGTAGTCGAATCTGAGGAGCGAAGAACGGTACGCTCAGACTGTTGTTATACTTCACTCCCTGCTACACACACTAACCGCACATATCAAGGACAACACAACCCAGACAACAAAGGTGTTCCGACGCGGTGGGAGAAACGGCCATCGAGGATATTAGCGCAGCATCTGGCGTTGCTTTGAACGTTACAATTGCGATTGTCTAGGTCGCCATTAGCATTGCTGTTGGATTATCTCTCGCTGCTCTTATTGTCTGTCCCTTGGAATGGAAGAAGACGCAGCGGATGACTGGTGTATCCTCGTTTTGAAGCATGATAAATCATGAAGGTCAGACAAGTAAGAGATGTCCGAACTGGAGCTTGAAATACCTCCGCTGTGCTGCATTTACACTACATTGGCTCCTACTCTGGAATGATACCATTTATTTGCCTTTGAGAGAGAGATGTTTGAGGACAAATTTGGAAACAAAGAGGTCGTACCTGGTACACCATTACGTCTTCGGTATGTTCTACATTTCGCTCGAGAAGACAGGCTGGGAGATTTACTGGGCTGATGGACATGGGTATTGGTCTGGCTGCCTGTCATATTGTCTGGTCTGTTACTTCGTCGCCTGGCAGTCCTCTTCTCTAGACATGAGACATGCGTGTCAGCCGGTCATTTGGATCGGTTGGCCTGGATGGCCTAGCGCTCCCAGCCGTCGGGGTTCTTTGTCGTGTGGACGACAAAGGCCTTGTATCTTGCCAGCGGGCTCTCATACAAAGGATTGACCATGGCCAATGGGAAAAGCTACGGCAAAGTGTGCTCAGAGGGCTGCAAGTAGATATGGAGTCGAACTGCACCCTTAGCCGGCGTCGAGTCTTTTGTCGAGACTTTCGGCCAGATCTCTTCCGCTTCGTCTCAAGCTCGAAAGGCAAGAGGGACTTTAGAGTCTACGTGGTTTGGAACGGCAACCGGTCAGGCATGAAGCTTTTTGCTACTGGGAAGTCACCCTATACAAAGCCTGATTTCCTCTAGCATCATGTGCCTCACCATTCGGAAGCAGCGGGTCTGCATCGAGGAAGCCTGTGTCAGGCCCATGTTGGATGGGTGGGATGAGATCAAGACGTGCCCGAGTTTTCGTCTGAGACGACTATTCAGAAGAAGAAGGGGTCGGTTTGAAGGCTTGGATTGTAAAGGACGAGCTACGAGACATGAAGCTGTTCGAGTGCCTGCAGTGCGTCTCCCCCCCCCCCCCCACAAAGAATATCTCTATTGTTGCCGAAGAAGGGAACAACAAATTGCTAATTGGGACGCGCAGATTTGCCGCAATTGCATGCTGAATGCAACATTATCACAGCTGCTTTGAGTGATACAGTCGTAATGCACAACCTGCTGGAGGATCGATCGTCATACCATAAAAGGGTACCGTTGAACGGACCTCAATATCCGGAGAGCGAATATTATTGCGCTACAGTAAGAGGGTAAACAGGGATTGAAGAAAGAAAGAAAGACGACGAGAAAGAGAAGGAGAAAAAGAGAAAATTGAGTACCCAGATTTTGGGCTTGACTTGTCCAGTTGGGTTTCTCTTGAGGTGATGGTCGTGTCGTAATGAAAACGTACATAGAATGTCTTCGGCTCCGGACGCGGAGGGGGACCGGCGTGCAACCCCTCCAAGCGACCGATGTGCGCAGTAATTCAGAACAAGGCAAGCATAAACTATTACCAAACCCCACTGCTCTAGTATGTACAGTACTCACCTCTAGGTAGTGAGTAATAGACGGCTGCTGGTACGCTGGCTCTTCAACAAAGGGTAAAGTCAAAACCCGAGCCAGCCTCTCGGGGATGTGGACTGCAAGACGCGCATGCCGTTCGGTGCCGTCGGTGGCGCGTGTCGTGCGGGCCCTCGGTCTGCGTCCCGAAAGCTACCTACCCAGCCGCCCGGTCTTTGGTCTTATCTTTTTCTTTCTTTCGGTTTGATGCGACGCGCCTGCACCGAACGACGCATCCAGAGTGGATTCGCCGCACTGATTGTGATATATCTGCTGACTTGTGCATAGGGTGTCTTGCCTCCCGCTTATTCCCCCCCGCCTCTAGTGCAGGCTTCGTTCCCATCGAGGCAGGTCTTTGTGGTCGTTTCGATTCCGGCATCGCAATTCGGGAACACGCCCTGTCCCCCCATTTTTTTCTTCTTTTTTTAACTCTAAAACTCTAAAATAAATCTTTGTGGGACCCTTTCCTAGACGGCAATATGATGGCTGAGGATGAGGGCGAGGCTTCTCGCTCGGCAACATCGCTTCCCACGCCGACAACCGCCCCGACCTTGACGACGAGCAGCAGCGCGCCTTCGCGACCGCCAACGCTTCAGCTGCGCAGGTCGAGTAGTGGAGCACGCGCGAGGGTCGCCAAACGTGTAGCTGCCCAGGAAAGACTAGACGGCATTTTAGAGGTAACATTGCTACACAATCCATCTTCTTTGCTAAGTTTAAGCTTTCACCCCCATCTGGTCCCAATCTGCCGGTCATGTCTTAAAGCGCCCCCGTCCGATCTTTGTGCCGCGCCAAGGTTGAGGGCTCTTCGTTAGTCTTGGAAACGGTCACATGCATCCATCACCTTACACTATGTAGCTACAGTACATAGTACATTACTCGCCCTCATAGTCCCATGATCCTCGTACAATGCGGACAACATCCATCCCCGCGAACTGTCACTCTACGCTCGCACGCTGACATTTCCTGTCCTTCAATTGCACAGCTAGGTCGCCAACGCGCCGAGAGCATGTCGCCGGGCCAGAGTCCACCAATCTTTCGGGACTCACTCGGTCGCGGAGCAAGTGGCACTCCGCCGGACAGTTCCGCAGTCTTGCTCGAGCGCGACGAGAATCAAACCAATGTCATCGCGGAGGAACCGAATGAGACAACCGGGATTGTCATGAAAGGCCCGAACCGGAGTGCGCCTTCTGCCATGAATTACCAAAGCACAGCAACGTCGGAGAGCAACGGCGCCAGGCCAAGGAGGAATGGCAGTATGCCGCAGAGCAACACCGGGCGAAGGCGAGAGACGGCAAGTGGAACGGATGCCAATGGGGACAACCACGACCACGACCAGGACAAGGAGGCGTTGGCCTGGTGGAAAGCTCAACTGGCCAAGTTTGGATCAATAGAGCTGGAGAACAAGGGCTCTGTCGCGAGGGATCATCTGGCGCTAGGTTGGTCGCATCTCTGCAGTTAAGATCATCAAGTCGCGATTGCTAACGAGCACTTCTCATGGTATAGAGAGGACATTTCTTGCCTGGCTAAGAACATCACTCTCTTTTGCCTCTATCGGCATAGCTGTGACGCAGCTGTTCCGATTGAATACCTCGCTTACAAAAGCAGACAGTGCAAGCGCGCACACACTGCAGCAACTCGGCAAACCACTCGGTGCGATTTTCCTGGGTATCAGCATATTGATGCTCTTTCTGGGCTATCACAGGTATTTCCAAGCTCAGCAATGGATTATCAAGGGGAAGTTCCCCGCTAGCAGAGGCACCGTGATATTGGTATCGTTAGTGGCCCTAGGCCTGATGGTCATCTCTCTGTACGTTGAGCCATTCCTCCTTCATCCTTAGCAATCGACACTTGTGAAGCTGACAGGAAGACAGTGTTGTTGTATTATTGGTTCAGCCTGCTACGAGTGGTAGTTGACATTGAGACGGAGTATCTGCTTTGGGATGGGTCTAATGAGAGAGCGACGCTGATTTTATGGTATGCCGACTTGTTTGAGCTGCAGGCGTTCAAGGTGTGGTTGAAAAGCATAGCATTGGTGTCAAATTAATTACTATTGAATGCATACCCTTGTCGTCAAATTCTGTCCAAAATCATATGAATACCTAGACGAATGATCATCATGATGCATTGGAGTGCGCAGGATAGGGATTTATTTCATTTCCTTGGTCAATTTATTGAAGGGGGGGGGGTTGTCGCGGGAGCAAGGCCAACTGAGGTCCGTGCGCAAGTTGCTTTCAAAAAGTTCAATCATCATCGCCCAAACCCACCACGCGCGACCGACCCTGCCATTGCGAGGGGAAAGGGAGGCTCAGTCCACAACCGCCACCATGCTCAAGCCAAGATTAAGGATACCAAGGAGGGGAGGCCTTTTACGGCCAGTCTCGACACCATGCCCAACACAATCCCCGTTTGCCGCGGCTGCCACCACACAGCTCCAACAACAGCGATCGATACAGACAGCGACGCTGGGTCCCCACAGGATCCCCGAGCTGCCTTATGCCGACAAATTCCTTAGTGAGGGTGTACCGAATATCTATTCCAAGGAAGGCTTCGCAGCTGCTTGGAGTATGTACATGGAGTGGTGCTTGGGAAAGCTGAATGAAAGAATCGCAGGTACGTTCGGCACATACATACATATTCACAGATGAGCCCCGGGACAAGCAGGGCAGGAAACATGACAGATGCACACCTTTTGCTGGGCAGTGCTTCCGAAGCCAGAAGGAAAAGTAAAATTGACTCACTTCAGCTGACATCTACATCAATCATCCACCCACAGGCCAAGGATTCGAAGACAAGACCGTCAAAGAAATCGCAATCATCACGTCGCGCGAGGCAAGATCCGCCGCCATCTTCAACTATGCCTCCATGGCGCACAACACCCACTTTTACTTTGAAAGCATCGCCCCGCACGGCGGCGAAGACCCGTACGAGCACATGCCCGAGGACCTGCGCAAGCAGCTGGTGGCATCCTTTGGCAGCCTCGAAACCTTGCAGAGCGACATGCTCAACACGGCCAACGCCATGTTCGGGCCGGGCTTTGTCTGGCTCGTCCGCCAGCGCAACACGTACGGCATGCGCGGCGTCGACCCGTTCCGCATCCTGACCACCTACCAGGCCGGCAGCCCTTACCCGCAGGCCCACTGGCGCGGCCAGGGCACCGACATGAACTCCGAGGGCGGCTTCGACGACAAGACCGGCAGCGTCATCCGCAACTACTACAACATGATGAACAAGCACAACAATCGCCCCCAGCTGCACGGCAACAGTACCGGCCTCGACGTAGCGAGTCGCAGCCCCGGCGGGGCCGACGTGGTGCCGGTGTTGTGCGTCAACACGTGGGAGCACGCTTGGATGTTTGACCACGGCATTGGCGGCAAGGAGCAGTTCCTGGGGAGATGGTGGAACGTGATTCACTGGGGCAAAGTCGCCGAGAGGGCGCAGCTGGGAGCTCACAAGCCGATGAGTGCGAGCCCGGACATGGGCCAGTTCGGCCGGCCATCAGTGCAGGACCAGATCTGAGTTGCGCGATAGGTTCTTTGTCTATCTTTGTCTATGATTTGGACGAGACATTAGACCGAGGAAGCTCCACTTGAGATGTGTCCAGAGCATCTTGGGACGCATGTGTATAACCACTCTGATCATGTTCAGTGGGCGAAACATACAGAATTAACAATAAAAAATAGATGCAAGAGATAAATCTGACAGGCCCGATTCCCTACCGTGGTAAATCTACGTGTCAATGACGTTGTTCGATGTGTAATAGCCGGAGCGGTCCTGACTTGAGAAGGCTGTGTGGCATGCCTGACCATCCCATACGAAGCCGAACAACCTGGCCTGCCCACAGATTGAAATCGGCTTCAACGTGTCCTCTGAATCGGTCGGAATGGGCATCGGCTTCACATACATTATGCGCGCGGTCAGATTGAGAAGAAGTGAAAAGTAATATTTACTTAATGATACTAAGATATAAAAGGTAAGTGTATAATAGCGAATGTCTCATATTCGCAACCCAGTGATAGCAGGTATCTTTCTTTGCATCCAAAACGCCTAATGCCGCCCTCATCCAAAAACTATTACCAATTTTTCCCAGCTTTCGTGTTTGTCAGGAGTCATCTCACGGCTGCCTTGCAAATTCTGAAAACCTCGTTTCCCTTCTCTCCCCAAAGTCCAACGGCGGCGGCGCGAGCGCATTGCTGTCCGCAAAAACATTAATATAATCATCGCCCGTCTCCCTACTGCTCGCCGATGGGCCGCCGAACTCGGCCAGCGGATCGCCTAGCCAGTTGTGGCCAGCGGTTGCGTTGGCATCATTCCCGCCAAAGGCTCGCGCCGAGGGCATCTTGACAGGAGGCTGATACTCAGACTGCCGACCTGGGTCGTTTGGATCGTAGGATGTGCCGTACCAAGAGCTGACGGCACGAGTGGGTGGTGAATTGATCTGCTGCGGAAGCGAGCGGGGCACCTCGTGCATGCTCGGGATCCTGTCATCGAATTCTTCGACATAAGATGCGCCGTCGTCACCGTCGCGTAGGCCTGCGCCGCTGTGGAACGAGCCTGGCGAGCGGGTGCTCATCTTGCGTGTGAAGTCGCTACGGAAGGTGCCACCCTCGCTGAGGATAGGCTTGGAGATCTCGGGGTGCGGACCAATGTTGCCAAAAGACGATGAGGAGCGCGAATTGGCGTCGTCGCCGTCCTTCTCAGCGACTGCCTTGCGCCTACGCTCCCGCTTGACCAAGAATAGAATGATCATTCCTATCAGTGCAAGGCCCGCAATGCCACCGATCACGCCGCCAGCGACCACGCCTGCGTTGGCGGAAGAGGCGGGGCTGCTAGAGGAGCCCTCAGTGCTGGTATCGTCGCTGCTTGAGGTTGAAGTGGAGTCGGCGCCAGATGAGACGGTCGCGGAGCCGCTTGAGCCGGAGCCGGAGTCTACAGTGCTTGTGGAGGTTGGACTTGAGTCGGTTGCAGAAGTCGGACTTACTGCAGCGGATTGCGTCCCGGTCGAGGTCTGAGTGGACATCGTTGTAGATGAGGAAGCCATCGAGCTCGTGCTTGGTTTGGCGGTTTGATCACTGTTTATGTTGCAGACGCCGTCGGAACATGAATAGCCAAAGGGACAGCACTTGGTGCCACATGTCTCCAAAGTGCCTGTCAACGCACTCGTCATAACTGTTGCGCTCGGGTGTTTGGACTTGTCCTCCAGGGTAATATCACAGGGAATCGGCTCGATTTGAGAGCAGTCTCCGCCTGTGGGACAGCAGAGCGCAGTGGTGTTGCCCGCAAGCGCCATGCATGTTGAGGAACTGGGGCAACAGAAGTCGGAGGGTAGACTTGCTGCGCATTGGACGTATGATGAGTCGCCACATGTTGAGTCACGGCCGAAGATTTCCTCCGGTGATGTTGATGTTCGGGGTCGTACCCATACGGGATCGTGGATGGCGAGAGCAGACGTCAATGACGGTATTGCGAGCAGGACTGCTACCAGTGCCCTCGAACGAGATGCGCTGTTCATTCCCCTCATCGAGGTACCTCTTGTTTCCTTCATCCTGTGTTTGCTGCTTCGAATTATGTTTTTGAGGTTGTAGTGGCTCGAGGCCGGCGCGTAGCCGCGAGGATGCTATGTCCCTGTTGAATGGCGGCTTGATCGTTCCCGTCTTATTGTTTTTCTCTTTGGTTGCCTCTTTTAAATCTCTCCAGGAGACCGATGCTGTAGTTCTAAAGTGTCCAAAAATAAAGGTCGTGGTGAAACAGGTAGCACAAAGCTATTGTCACTGACAAGAGCAGCCACAAGGAAGGAAGGATGATCAACAATAGGAATCACCCCAATAGGTAGTGACACGCACAAGAATGATATTGGTTGAAAGATAGTAGAAGAGGCGAAAGGGCAGGAGAAAAATGAGGAAAGAGAAGACAAAAGCAGGGGAACCATCAGCAGAAGGGATGGTCGAGCAATCAGGGCCATCAAGTCAGACAGACACCAGAAAGCTCACCACTTACAAGACCTACTGGCGCCAGCAAGATGACGTCCGCCGCCTAGGGTCAGACAGACTGAATGGCCTTTGTGGTGAGTTCACACAAAGGCTAGCCCTGGACAGACCCATGCCATATCCATTGTTTCCATACGGCCTCTGGCAATATGGCGTATGCAAGACGGCAAGTAACCCGAACGGAGAGATCGAAAGCCTACGAAGATAGACACAGCAGGGAGTCCTCGGCGGCAGGGCAATCAGACGCAGTCGAGATGAGTGGTTCTGGTGGCAGCCGCTGTGGCTGTGGAGACTTTCGCGAGAAGCAAATGGCGCCAGAGCCAGCGCCTCTGCGCCTCGAGCCGTGAAAACAAACGCTTGGGCGCTTGCATTTGGAATCTCGAACCTCCTGGGCAGCCGCGTTCGCGGCATGGGTTGTTTCGACAGAACAGAAGCTCCAGCAATGACAGGCTGAGACGAAGCGCTTGACCCGGCCCAAAGCCACGCAGGGGTACGAAAAAGGTTCTGGAGTATGAAAGTGTTTGGATTGTGCTGGGAGGTTGTGGAGCGCAAAAGCGAGATGAGGACGACCTGGTCGCGCTTGACAGCTGTCGAAAGCCAGTGGTTGGCTGTCGCTTCCCCAGATCCAAAACAAGCGTCGAATTGTTTCGCGGGCCGGGCCTTTTCCCATGCAGGGGTCATGCTGGGCTTACCTCAGCAACATGGCAGCTCTCATTTGCAGCTTGTACAGTCCGTCCGAGAAGGAAAAGCTTCTAATGCACTCATTCTGCATAACATTTCTTCGAAAGCCATCCGTACTCTTGTTCGCTTGCTCTCCTACCAAGATGGATGGATGCCCGACGTTTCGGACTGAGTTTGTGCCCAAACGCTATGCCTGGAATCATCTTCTGATTGTCACGGATTTAACCCTAAAACAGTCACGGCAAGTGTTCTATCATTGTACTGGCCTGCGGACAACGTATCCTGTCAGGTGGTTTGCTCTCATTCGACTGCAGGATGCGTAGTGACATGTCTTGCTCATGCGTAAAAACCGCGTCGAAAAGCTTGTCGTGGTTGATCCGAATTTGGAAAGTCCGTACAGGACATGCACCCACCGGACCGGTGACACAAATGAGGAGCAGAGTAAATCTATGGCAGCTGGACAGGAGGACACGAGAAAGGACGTCGCACCTTACCTAGGTAGTTGTGCTATAATAAGAAGGAACGAGTGTACCAGACCTTCAAGTCTGGATGGTCACTGTTGGCGCTTTGGCAGTGCATACCCGCCGATGGGCCGCAGGACACGGCCCGGAGGGAAAACAAGAAGGGGGGGGGGTGACCAATTCTGGCCGCGTTGTGATTAAAAAAATTCAACTTTTCTTTCCCGCAGAACTGTCGCATCTGCACTGAGCAGTGCCACGCAAGATACCAAACTGCAGCTCTTTCTGTAGGGAGGCCCAAATTTAGCATGCACCGTGGCCAACTATCAGTACTGAGGCCTCACCAACCTACGTGGCAGACTCTCGTATGTTCGCTGGTGTAGCCACCCGCAGCAGCCAACGCCTGATCCTGGGTTTTTACTTTCCAAACTAAGCCATCCCGTAACGTCCCATATCAACGGCCGTACCGATGTTAAGTAGGGAGTGAGGGTGTAACGTGGGGGAAAACAGAACATCACATGAGCAAAGAAAAGGCCTACCTGGGCGCTGCCTGGGTCGATTCTTGCCCCGCGAAGCATGACTATTAGCCATCCAGGTCTATAGCAAGTTCGGGACCCGGTCATCGACCCCGTCCCTCGAACCGTTGAGAACGCTACCCATCCTTGTGGGATTTTGTGTTTTACCGAGCCAGCCCATCCCTTGCTTCGCCGACAGCGGACCGATGATTGTGCCATTCACCAACGTTCACGAGACCGCAAATCTTCAGCTCGTCAAGGTTCACACCTAGGACACCTTATCTAGGTAGAAAGATCGCCGGCCCGAAGTGACGTCGCATTGGGGCTGGCGTGAAGAAAGGCAGCGAATGGATATCCATCCAATTCAACTCACCGACCTCGGGGGCGTGAATCTATTCACAACTCGGACGGACATGCACCGATATGGGAATACCAGACGAAGCTTGAGAGTACTGGAGCCCCACCCAGATAGTGCGATGACTCTTCTTTATACGAAATGCTGTCAAAGTTGCTCACCTCCATTGAGGCGAAGTCCGGAAAAGTCCAGACTCGCAAACTTCGTCACAGGGGTGGCAAACGTTGTGAGAATGACTGGTCGTGGTGCAATTACGAAGCAGGTTTTTGCTGGCAAGGCCCATTTGCGTTTCAGGCCTGGCCGCTGTCCGTACACTGGCCAGCCCGTCACCCATTACCGAATCCGAGGAGGAGGGAGCCCTGAAAGCCCGGGTAAGTAAGCGAGCAAAATGAGGGTTAGGGTCGGTGTAAGTCGCAACCCCCACAAAATTGGAATTTCAGCTTGTGTGCGTTGCTGTCTCTGTTCGGGGTTCTCGCGACGCTCAAGAGCTCCAGTCTTGGGATTGAGGTTGAACTACGCACAAAATAGCCCAGCCCCGATGATTTCGGATTTCATGTAATTTAGTAATAAACCTCAGATACACACGAGGCTCCGCAGATTCCTCAAGCCAATCTAGATTCCTCAAAGCGATCGTGCACGTTTCGCCGCCCGGCGAAACGCCGTCCATGCTACCACCCCTAGCTTTTACCGCTGGCCATTGGGGTGAATGAATGGCCCGCGATGGCTTCAACCTCAAATCGCGCGCGTCTACAACTCATTTAATATCTCGCATCGCATACATCATCGTCGTTTCATATCCGGCGCAGAGTTTTCACCAATGGTATTGCACAAGTTTGTTATTTTGAGATTTCTTTTCTGTTTGTTTTGTATATATGACTAGGGTTGTTGGCGCGCTGGCATTACAAAAGTTGCCATGGAAATGAGCACACCGGCGGCTACATTTCGACGGGCGCGTGGCTGGTCTTGATATATCTGTCTTTCCCAGCCCTCAGGATGCTCCCAGAGAATGTTATCCCGAATGAAATTGGTATAAACCGAATCCCCATACCTCGAACCCATGTGAAAACACGAAACTCCTGGTCCATGCAATGCTATGAGGGAGTGTGCACATTACCCAAGCATCGAACAAGGGAGAGCAAGAGAAAAAGATGCTACTTCTTTTTGCCATCTCGTCCATTCGTTGTTCCAGTATTCCGAATTGTTTCGCCCCAAAAAAGCGCAGCTTCCAGCCCAGCTGCGGAAGATAAAAAAAAAAAGATCAAAAAGGTCATCATCCGCTTTGCCCAAAAGTCCAATGTCGTCCAAGACAGGTATCAAACGTCGTTCCTCATCTCATAATGTTGCCTTGCGGCAGTCCCTCTAGGGTCAAATCTTTCAAAAGATCATGGGTATATGCTGGAAGAAAGGTATGTAGTGTATGTTGTGTTTCATGCGATGAGGCGATAATTTTCATCACATCATCAGGCAGGCAGAGACAAGCAGGCGGATGCAAACTCAGGGTATTCCGGTGCATCATCGTCTAGATGAGCAGGAAATCCCAGCCCTTCATCTGCATCACGTCCCGCCAGTGGACATACTGCTGTCCCTGCTGCACCGGCTCCTCAGGCTTGATGCCAGCCGCCGCGTCGGTGGCCGTGCTTGGGGAGCAGACGAGCTCGTCATTGCGAGCCCAGACCTCACGAAGGAGGTAAGCAACGCGGCCGAAAGAGCCGTAGTCGGCTTGGTCGCCAAGCTGGGACACACGATCCTCGAAGAATGTGCGGAAGCTGGAACCAACGCCGCTCATCGATCCACCGAGCAGATACACCCAGACCAAAGAGCGGTCGAAGCCACCCGGGCCCGAGGGGATGTGCTGCAGGACGGTGGTGAGGCGCTCGATGAGATTGATACAAGAGGGCTGTGAGGGGGAGAATCCAGGCACTAAGCTGCAGAGGTAAATGCGTGCAGTGAGACGGAAGGCTTGTGTCATGTTCTTGGAGAGCTGTTTGGGCGACAGTGTGCCGTTGACATTAAAAGGCATCTTGGGCCCGGTCTCACCCATCTCCGTAAAGCCGATCTGTTCGCCCAGAACGTGGACGTGCTGGCATAGCGTCATGTCATCCATGCCGTCGCGCTTCAGAGCCTCGAGGCAGGCAATTTCACTGATCAAGTACATGACCCGGTCATCGCAGCCCATGAGCTCACGGAGGCCCAGAGTGTGGTTGATTTGTGAGAGGTGCTTCTCACGGTATGTGTGTGCGAATGTTGGGGCACGTCCAAGCATCGTTGCACCGAGGATGTCAATCCAAGACGTAAGGGTCATGTTGAAGGGAGTCTGGCTGAGCGGATGTTGCTCGTCAGAGACGCGGTGCGGAAGATCTAGCTTCTGTACCAGCGAGATGGCGGCCTGGAAGTGCTGGTGCCACGCGATATCAGGGAGAGCATCATCGAAACGGCCAACGCAGCACTGGAAGAAAATAAGACCCAGAGCGGCCTCAAGAATTTGCTGGTGATCCTCATCGCGGTTGAGAGCATCGCACAAAGACGAGATGGTCGCATAACGGTGTCGCATAATGTCGCTGTCGATTTGCTGCATGAAGTCATTGTCAACCTCTTCGCTCTGCATCGTGACCATGGCCTTGTAGTGTTGGGCTGCAATGCTGAGACAGCAGTGCAAGTAGCCCTTGTTACTCTGAAGCGCAGGCAGGATGAGATTGGATCCAACGGCTCCATGTTGATTCGACTCCAAGATGGGGAAGATTGTCGGCGACACAAATGACATGAAGTGGTTCAACAGAGTTTGGTCGCTTTCGTCAAGTTCAATAGCAACTTGTCGTGTGTCTGTGGAAGGGCCGTGAGCGAAGTCAAAGAAATTACAGTTTAGTGTTTCTTCGCTTAGCGACTCTCGGCGTTCAGTGTAAGTTTGCTCCGTCCATTCACCACCTTCCAATGGGAATGATGAGGACAGCATGGTTCCTGGAGGTGGCGGGGTGGTGTAGGTGCTGAATGTCGAGGTTGTTGACTCATGTAATGTTGGAACATCGTCCACAAACATTTGCCTCTCCGTCTTGACATCGATCTCGTAGGGCGTGTATGGTGAGATGGCGCCGAACATCAGATCTGGAGGACATTGCGTAGGATACGCATACCCTTCGGTAACGGCAGGCGGACTGTTGAAATTGAAGGAGAATTGAGAGTCAATCGACTGCGATCTTGTCCGGTCAAGAGGGTCGGAAAAGGTGGCAGAAGTCGGGAGTGAGTGCGACAGGCCAGGAGGGGACGGCATCGAGGTTTGAATGGTGTGAGAGTGAGAGTGGGAGTGAGAGGCCTTCTCGGACAGCTTCTTCCTCTTGATGATCATTTTGATGTCGTCTTTGTGTTTTCTGCGCGCATCGTTGTTGCTCCACCACATTGGGCGCTTGTATTCGCAGCATAGCCCGAGATGCTTGCATGCTGAGCACATTGGCGAGCCTTCGTCGCACTTCTTCCTTCGTAGTCTGCATGTGTAGCAGCCTTGGAGGACACATTCATGTTAGCTGGTAGGCCGAAGATAGGGTTACGAATGGCCCAAGCCATGGGACAAATATTGGAAGGAGAAGGGCGAATGCAGTGATAGTGGTGGTGGTGGAGACCGGAGGGCACCGGTGTAAGTGAAGCAGATAGCGACGATGAGTGCAAGGAAAACGGCACGAACCTGTTCTTGAGCGACGGTGCATCTGTGATTTCTGTTTCGAGTTGGCATTTTGGCCAGCCTTGGAAGCTGGCTTGGTCTTTGTTGGCTGTGCGACGGCCATATTGACTTGTGATGTCCTCATGGGAGCCTCTCTGTGGTGGTGATGGTCGGGGGATAGTGTGGACATTTGTATCCTCCGTCCTATTCAAGACAGGTACAGGCCTGAAGAGCAAGATACAAGGGTGCCTTGTCTGGGGGGGTGGCAGTAGAGAGAGTGGTGGCCGGGGAGGTGTGGATCGTATGCCCTGGTTGACTTTGTGGGCCGACAAGAAGCGGGATGGCCACAAGCCGGGGTCTTCCAAGTTCCGGTCAAGGTCCAGAAGCTCGAGCGAGTGTCGCAATCCGCGGTCGCTGCTGGATAAACCGACGAGCTCAACCGACCAGCTTCAGGGGCGATGTGCCGAGTGAACAGCCCCAGTCTCTCCAAACCCAGAGACTAAGATTAAATATTGCCGGCGACTTTCGTCTGATTGCGAATGATCGACCGGTTTCGAGCAAGGCCTGCTTGCTAAGCTGAATGACTGATTAATAGAAAGGCGACTGGTAGAAAAAGAGAAACCGATAGACCTGTATCGACGGACTGCGTGGTGGAGGGAATATTAGAGGAAAAGAGGACGACTATAACTGGACGACAAACAAATGACCCTGGGACCTTCGAATGAGAGAGAAACAAAATATCACAAGCCTGATGTCGGATGGAGCAAAAGACTTATATCGTGGCCGCTTCTCCAGGCCACGAACCACACTGGATCAGCAGGTCGACACTTGTTTCTAAATTTGGAACTGCCAGCAGGAAGCACGCCTTGCTAGTGTTGGGGGCCCCATCCTGTTGCCCTACCTGGCCTACCAGACGAGCAGCATATCGGGTGCATATCGGAGTGCTGCCCGCACGAGACGCATGTATCTTGCCGTAGTGTAATTGGTGGGACTGGACTTTTGCCTCTACTGCTCGCAAGTCATGATGTGAAGGTGTGGGTCCTGCGCTTACGGGTGCCAATGAGACTGGATTGCGTGAAGGGTCTCACTCGGAAGTGGAGCCTAGCCTGCAGCCCCACCCAAGAATGCCATTGTCGAGCTCTGGTAGGGCGACGGGGACAGGGGAAGTGGAATCGTGCCGCTGCAGACGTAGGCTTACGGCTGGTGCGCGACAGAAAAGGCAGCTCTGCCCTGGATGAGGGACGGCCAGATGCAGAGCTATTGGCGCAGTTCGGCCATCAGCATGCAGAAGTCATGCAAAAACGTAGATAGCTCGCTCATCCTAGCAAGTACCTGTGTCGCTCAGGTCGCTCAGGTCGCTCTGCAGAGCGGATCCTTGGTGCTGACCTCCACCAGATGGGCTCAATGTGGCCCGGGTGAGAAGAAACTCGCTGAGCTTAGAAAGCTTGGTCAGCCATCCCTATGCATGCCTTCCAACATGAGTATAGCATATTTGCCAGGGATCCCTGAGATCGCGACATGCTACCCATGGTCATGACTGAAAAATCGCTACCATGATATTCCCACTCAGTTGTGGACGCGGGAAACTCCCGAAAGTTTAATCCCAACACCCCGCTTGCGGGCCATGATGATACTTCGAGAAACACAGCGTCTTTGTTCACTTTGTTGAGCAACACAGAACACGTCTCTCGAAGCACTCGGAAACCCTCGTGTGGCTGCAAACTTTCTAGTGTTTGTCTCCGAGGAAACATGGTGGAGGGTACGGACTCTGGTTGAGTACCATCCGATTGCCGTCCCTTCCCTACATACTGATGACCGGACGATGGCTACTATGTATGTCTGGATTGTAGTGGTGCAAATGCACATGAGGTGCAGCCAGCCATAGTACCATGCAGCAGTGCCCTAGTCCCCACTGCATAAAGATTGCAGCATGGGTCCATCCAGATCGGGGCTGCGAGCTATTGTAGTGTATTGTTGCTGGTTGCACCCACTGACGTTGGGTTGCATTGAGAGCTCTATTATAACATTAGAGTTATGTTGGTTGGCAGAGTTTGCCCGTGTCATTTTCCAAAATCCGCTTTGACCTGGTACAGTTGTGAAGAGAGAGGAATTGATTCGTGGCGATCGGTTTTGGACTGAGCAGTAAAAAGAAGCCTCGTGCTTTTCCATCAGTGTGAGTTCTAGGTCAACTATAAACCTGGGTATTCGGATCGACACAATATTGGCTGGCGAAACAGTAGTTAGGGGGGTTTCGAGCGCATTGTGTCTGTCCAGTCTGTCTAGTCTGTCCAGCGTAGCTGGGCTGGCACTCCTATCATAGTACTTTGCCATGTGAGAGCCATCCACGGAGCAGAATCGGCAGTAGCATTGGGTTACTTCTGCCGAAATTGCAATCCTGATGGTGGGAGACTGATTTATCCACACCCCGCAACCTTGCCTAGACGGTGGCCTGATGGAGGGACAGACTCAATCGACTTGCATTTCCCCTTGATGGGAATTGATTGTCAAGACGGTTCGGTGGTACGTGGTACCATGGAAGCGTGTGACCGTCGTTAACCAAAGCAGATACCACAGCAGGAATGAGACGAAAGTCCAGACGATACAAACTGCCTTCGGGCGTTGAGAAGCAGGCGTGTGCGGAGACATAACTCTCGTGGCCACGTGTGACCCGTATCACTGGCAGCCACGTTGTCCCACGTCCATCTGCTGCAAGCAATTTACAGTTGAGACAATACCTAGAACTCGACATGCCTCGGACGGAAATGACGCTCTCGCCATGCAACTGCACCCGCGTTGCCGTCCAGCATAGCAGCCCAAAGGCGAGCTGTGCCGTGGATCCAATCGGGGCGAGCATCCTCGAACGGCCGGTATGGCGTTGGTGGAGTGAGCCTCATCTCTTTTCTGCATCTCTCTCTAGTCTTTGGTCCACAACAGCAATGATCCAATGTGACATTGTCTGTATCTGCAGGTCCAGGGGGGACGGCATCTGCAAACTGCGATCCGAGAGTGGACTTTGTGGTGTGGTCGCGTTGCAATCTTTGATGTCCGGGGATGAGAGGGTTCCAGTGCAGAATGTCGTTCAAGGTGATTGATTTGACGAGACGTCGTGACTGCACGGCCCACCTCTTGCATTAGCAGCAAGCGGGATGGAGCGATGTGACGCTGATGTGACCCAATTAGAGTACCGCACAGGCCCCTGACGCGGGAAGCGACAGGGGCTAGAGTCAGGGCATGCCTGATTCCTTCCCGTCCTCGTCTGGAGCTATCCCCCTGTAGCCTCGGGTGTTCCCTCACCGTGTGGAGCTCGACGAGCTGCTCTGTCTAGTCCGTGCGTCACGGACTTTAGTTGGTAGCCGCTCTGCCGCCGTCAAGACAGGCCTATCCCTGGAATAGAATGCAGCTGTAGATGCGCGCGCCAAAGATTTTGGCGGCTGATCTATATTTGGCACAGCCGCTCATGATGCTCACGGCTTCCCGCGTCACGACCACCCTCCACTGGCGCTTCGCGGCGCATCATCGACCGATCAATGCTACCAATCTATTTTTGACCGACTCGATCAGCCGACCGGATCGGTCGACAAGCGCAACCGCGAGCGGATTTACGGCGCGATACTACGATACTCTCGGATACGACGCGATCCGCTAACAATTTTGGATATCGCGCCTCAATCGCTGAATATTCTCAGCCCTTGGCACTGCTTGGCAATATCGGCAAGCTTTCTGTGCCGTAGTGTAACCGTAGGACGGACCCCACAAAGTCGTCGGTCCGGTCGCCTGCGGGAGACTTTCTCTAGTCCCCCATAATGACAACGGGACGATCAGCTGGCATGTGTCATTTACTTCAGATCAATCGATTGTGCCGGGACAAGGCCATCACCTTCTAAGACAGCACTCCCATTAGACTCGGTGGAAAAAAGATCTCGGTTGAGCTAGTAAGGACAGCCACACTATACTGGGCCGCGTTGCAACGGGAAGGTAGTGCAATCTGGTTTGCGATCTACCTTAGCCCAGTACGCAAGAGGGTCATTACGGTTGAGATGGTGGTAATTGCGATCAACCAATAATTGCACCCGTAAGATATCCTGCCCATCCGGGCAGCCGGGCAGATTTGACATTCGAAATGTTACCAAGCTCGTCGTTCCAGTCTATGCGGTAATGCGGTCCCCCACGATATCACCTCTCCATCTACTTGATACACATTTTCACCCTTTCCGGCAATACCTAATCAAGCAGTAGTCGACATGATGTATGCAGTCCGGGAGCAGCCTTGTACAAAACCTCCACGAACGTCAATCAGGCCATGGCTTCAACACTAGTGAGTGTTCGGGCTGTCAGGTTGGCCCTTTACCAAAAGCAATCGCAGCCGCATGTGGGGAAGGTTCCGAGCTGTGCCGGCGACCTCGCCTACCTGGCTAATACGTTGCATAGGTCATGGGCCATCCCGTCTTACTCCAATCTCGTTATCTGATCCATCCTAACTCATGACCAAGAGATTACATAGTAGTCTCCGACCATGATTCATGTCGGAGTCTAACGACCCAAGGAAAGGGCGAATCCCATCTGCGAAGCTGCTATTCCCCTCGAAATCCCATTGAGCACCAGACCTTTCAAGCAGGGGACCACCCAGCGACTACAAAGCCAAAATCTAGCAGGGTTGTCTTCGCTTCTTCGCGGCTGTCTGCTCGCGTGGCGTTCAAACCTAACTCCATGTTGTTTCTGTCGTTTCTGCAGTCGATGGCGTGGTTCCTGGGAAGCCAGCAAGCAGGTGGAGAGTGTGGCCGACAGAAACTGCAGCAATGCACAATTGACATTTCAACCATCCCCACATTCCGACTACGACCAACGGACAAGAGCTCTTGGATTTTTCATAGGAAATTTCTGCGGGAGATGATTCACTTGCTTTATTATTTGATATATCATTTATGACAGAAATATGTGAGAAATTGTCATGGGTACCGAGGCCGCGAGTTCACTGGAGAGAAAGCTTTGTGGGTCGCAATTACTCGCACTCGAGCAACAATGGCAGCAGGTCCAGACCAGCTTGCATGAGTGCCACAGGAAGCGAATTGCCGTCCTGGCCTCTTGATTCGATCTGCTCCCATACCAAAGGAGTGGGTGCTCATCTAGCATGCTTCGCCATTCATTGTTGAAGCAGCCAGTATCCGTTCACATGTCCAACATCCACTACAATCTGCACAGACCCATTGGTCTCGCATTCCGATCTCATCATGTGAGGCCTTGTTCAGAGACTCACCATGTCAGCCAGCTCTCAGCTTGTCTATGGACATATCCAGCCGTGTTTGTGGGATCGTCTTTCGTGGACCCGTCGATGACTCTCGGCCCACTTGCCATTTTCAGGGAGGGGTGTGTATATCATTCGGCCGTGTGCGACTATGTTCGTGACAATCTTCACCAGCCCCACATCGAAGGCAAGCGATGAGATCTTCCTGCGGAGCTTTTCAACGAGGCCTCAATTTTTCCCTGTTTAGCGGACATAGGACCAGCCTCCTCTCCAATCGTTCTTGATCATGTGCACCGCCTGGTGGGCTAAGAATGGAGCTTTTGCAAGTCTCGGAGAACAAACACGCTGCTGCTCCGTTGTCTTTGAAACTGACCGCAAGTCACGCCTCCATGTGTACGGCCGAGACGAAACGTGGGGCGGCGGCGCAAGACCGAGACAAAATTCTCGTGGGTTCGGGCAGAAGGGCAACCTGTGGAGAGACAAGGACTTGGACTAGGCCTGTGAGTCAAGGTCTCAAAACAAATCATGCTCAACACGATTGATTCTTCTCGAAAGTGTCGGTGAGTAATATGAGAGGCGGGGGGCATTTCGCTTCATCGTCATCACCTTCCTCGGCGTCGGTGGCTGGGCCGACTTGCCGTCTTTCAGCGGTCGTGTCGACTACGCAATTCTTCCACGATCGTTTCGAGTCCACCAGCAGCTGACAAAGTGCAAGTGGGACAATGAGGCAATCGTGTCCCCGGTCTCACCTGGGGAGAAAAACAAAAAAAGGGAAAAGCAATGTACCCTGCAATTTGCTCGGGTCATGGTCTGTCGCCCCTTGCCAATGTCACAACGGCCATGGCCGGTGCCGAATCCTTCGAGCGCTTCCCGAGTGCGATTGAACCCTTGATCGTGCCCACGCTCTGCGATAAAGAAATGCGCAGACCCACGGGCACTGCGACGGCCCTGAATAATTGACACAAGTCCATTGCATATGCAACCCCGCGTGGATGCAAGCGGAAGCGGACCGACAGTGGCATCTGCACGATATTGCCCAACTGTGGATTGCGAACGCAACATTACAGAAATGAGGCTTCGTCCAGGAGCCCTGGCTGCTGGACTGGGATTGGCCGCAGGTACACGACGTTGCCAAATCCCCTCATCTGCACAGAAACATGCAAGTCAATCAGAAGCATGAGGAACGGCAGGACATGGACTTTTTCGGCGGGTTTTGGACTGAAAACCGCTATCAGCTCCGGTCATGGCTTGTGAAGGACCTCGCATAGATCATGTGCCTCTGAATGCTGGTCACGGTTTATGCTAGACATCGAGTCCATTGGATGCCGAGACACAGGGAGCGGAAATCAACAGACAACGTCCAGCCATATCGTCTGGTCTCCACGTAAGCCGGGAGAACCCGCCTCACTAACGGTCCGGCCGCCGTGGCTTTTGTGTGGTTGAAGCGAGCAGCGAATCCGGCCGTTTCATGCAGCGTCCAGCTGACGCGACGGGAAGGTAGATCTTGTTCAACCTGCGGGACACCCAATGGAGACACACCAAGGTCGGATGGAGGGTGGGCCACGGAAAAGTCTACAGCAATCGGAGTGAGTTGCTCCCTTGCATTGGGGTGTCAGATCTTTCATGATGAAGCGGAATTGTCGGCCGTTTTACTGCTGTAGGACCAATGTAGGCTGAGGGAGCACAAGATGAGGGGAAACATCGAATCTGTACTCCGTTGCCAGCAAGGTACACGGGGTAAACTACAACCCCACGCAAGCCACAATTTACTTAGGATGCCTTTCTACATGCATCTGTTCTTCTAGCAGCACGCAGGTGTTCCCATGTTGTGCCACACGCCACCGACACCGAGGCGGCGTGGCTGGGAAAAGATGCGTCAAGAAGGGAACCAAGAAGCCCGCCAAGACTGGAAGCAATAATGACTTTGTTCTTAGCGTACCCGTATGCAACGGGCAGCAGTCTGCAGCTCGTGATGTTTTGTGAAGAGCTGCAGAGGCGACACCATCTTCTCCGGGGAAAGCAAGTGGGCACCCACCAGACCCAGCATACTCCCCTCACATGGACTACCATGCTTCTTCAACGTCGCATTTCTTGTTCTGACCCTGAACCCTGCGAGAAGAGCCCTAGGCCCTGGTCCCAGACAGACTACCTATCTCGGAGGCGAGTAAGTCCATGCCAGAATCCTTCCTGGCGACCCAGTATCCACCCTCGGCGCTTCTAACGAGCCAATCATTGACGCGGTCTCTTGAGCCACACGGCCAATCACCATGGAGAAGTGACCATCGCGGGACCTCGCTGCAGCTTCATGCCATCTCTGTGAAGACCTGATGCCCAATTGCAGCCAACCAGGCCGCTCACTGAGGCCCGCTTGCCGCTTCACGGAGGCTTGTTCATCGCGGGCATCCCAAAATAACCCTGGCGATGGCACCACAGGCGACTGAGTGGGTTGCGAATTGCGACACACGCATGCCCGCCAGACTGCGGAGCTGGACCAGACAAGCTCGATCGTAGACGTCTCGACCGTTCTGTGAGTCCAACGACGTTGCAACCGCCGCTCCATTCTCGGCGCAAGCGAGCTTTTCTCTTTTCTCGTCACCAACAATTCTCTTCTTCTGTCCAACCCTGGGCGATTAGATGGCCCCACTGCAACCACTACCTGTTCCTCTCAACTCGGAACGTTCCTCTTTCCTCTGTCCACTATCACACCTGTGACCGCCAGTTTCCTGCATATGCCGGTGCTGAAATGCCCCAGAGTATTCTCGGTTTCCACTAGCACCGCAGCAGTGTTGGCTTGTCTCTTGTCATACATAACCTTGTGTGGCTTCCCGCATCCGGACAAGCCCTGTGGTCCGACTCTTTTCTCGATTTTGCGACGTTCCTAGAACATATGCGCGTAGCGGGCTTTTTCTTTCTTGTTTTACAAGCTTGGACAAACGAAACAAATTAGTGAAAAACGAAACGGAACAACCCTTTCTCAATACTTACAAGTGGCCGGTATTTGATATAGACAGCCACACCGCCGGCAACGGCTCACCCATATCGGGCAACTCTAATTGCATTGCCCACCAGAGCAGCTAGGTTGATCAACGGAAATTCAACACAAGATGGTCAGTCTAATGGGTATCTAAAATCTTACTCTTGAAGGACATTTCACTCATTTGTTGCACTAGGAAACTATGTCAAGACACAACATGGCCGAGAGGCCACATCACGAGATGGTTCAGAAATCTACCTTTCGTGACAACTTTTTCTCTCTGAAGTCCATGGCACAAACGAGACCAGACTCAGTCCATACTGAGTTCATGGAGACTGACTGGGAGGAAGATGACATCCTCAGCGAGTTGGAGGAGGATAATGGATCCTCGCCTCGGCTAAGCCTCGACTCTGTAAGTCACCGACTAAGCGGAGCCAGACGGTTTTCGAGCTATTGCTGATCACGTACATACATTGTAGTCTGGTCGGCCAAGCATGACCACGCTTTCAACATATGATGAAGTCCGTACACCAGAGCAACGCTCAATTGCTCGGTTCGAGATGGGGCCGGACCCCGTTAAGCCAATCGTCGGCCCAAGGGGTCCTCATTTGTTCCGCAGCTCTATCAGCTCGGTGACTTCGCTCGAGTTCCAGAATGCACTGTCGCTGTCCCCCATCACAGCAAAAGTGCCCGGCCAAGAGGCTGATTTTAACCTACCTATCAAGTTTGAAATGGACTTTCCAACCCCGAGAGCGCCGCGCAACGGGCCCTTGAGATTCACAAGCGACAAGTTGGACACCGAAAATCTAGCACAATGGCCCGCGGAGAAGGTGGCACAGTGGATGCTCAATGCCGGCGTTGAGCTTCATTTTGCGGAGACATTTGTTGAGAATGATATCAACGGCGCGATTCTAATTACCCTGAAGTTCGAAGACTTGAAGGAACTCGGAATCGCCTCTTTTGGGGTCCGAACTAAAATCTGGGAGGAGGTCGCCAAGATGAGGGACATCCAAACTGCGTCTCCAGACCCCGAGACACCCATTGAGGACGAGCCAAGCAGGGAGGTGAAGAGGGAACAGAAAAGACAAGAGCGAAAGGATGGAGCCAACGACATGAAGCGCAGCCAGAGCAGTCGCCGGCGGAAGAACCACAACGAGGATAGCGTCCGCCCCGATCAGTCAGTCTCCATCGTCGGCATTGAGCAGGTCCTACCGAAGCCTCACCATTGCTCCAAGGGTGAGAACTGTCGCAAGTGGCGGAAGCAGCAGCGCATGATCGAGGCCTTTAAGAATGACCATCCCTACGTCAACCTCGACAGCGGCGGCGTCATCATGATCGCCGGCGACCCAGGCAACCCAGAAACTGCGAAAGCCATCAAGCCCGACGACGAGGTAGTCTTCAGGCCCGTCTCTGACGCCGGACCTTCTGTCGTGGCGTCTTCGGATATTATGGGCACCGAGGGCCTCCCCCCTCTGCAGTACCTACGACAGGCTACTCTGCAAAACGCTCGGGACCGGGAACAGCAGAACAATGTCCGCAACTTCTTGGAACTTCAACACCAGCACGCCGCCGCCACCGAGGGTGTGCCCCTCACGCCTCCCTTCGAGATGCTCCCTCCTCGAAAGAAGACGCCCCACAATGGTCTCAAGTCTCTTTCTAAGCTGTCCATTCCCACTCAGATCAGTCGTCCAGCCGAGGAGGTGCTCGGCTCTGCCTGTCCTGGCTCTGCTTGCCCCGGCTCCGCATACCCCCCCTCTGCTCACACATTTGGCCCCACACAACCCTCGTTCGCCGCTCAGCAACGTCAAGCCTCGCTGCCAACGCCTTCACCGTCGCCAGACTCTCGCTCTCAGACTCCAACCGGGGTCTACCGGCTGGGTACGCCCTTCTCGGAGATGAATGTCTCGTACATCTCCGAGGACCTGGGACCTGTCGCCCGAGATACTTCACAGTCTGTGCCACCAGAGATGAACTACCATACCGCCTCCAACCCACCGCCGCGCTCCATGTCCCGTTCGACCTTCCGAAGGCCGTCCTTTATGACCATGCCCTCGCTCAACGAGGATGTAGCAGCACCCGTCGAGCCTCCACGCCGCAACATCCCCTCTCCCATCGAGACCAACCAGCTATCTCCGCGATCCAAGCAGCCGCGCCCACTGCAGGCCCCTCCCCGCGGCGCCTGGCCCTGGTCTCCACCCGCGAGCACACGGCATTTCGAGACCGCCATCGCGCCCATCCCCGCCGCGCCAGGCAGCAACTCTTCGTCCAGCAACAACAGCAGCAGTAGCAGCAGCCACCACCACACGCCCAACAGCAGCGTCTCGAGCAAATCCGCTATGGCCAACCCCTCGGCGCTCGCCGGCAACCCAAAGGATCTCGAAGGGTACCAGTACCAAGGCTACATGAAGAAGCGCAAGACCAAGCTGCTGCGCCACGAGTGGCACGAGCAGTACGTGACGCTCAAAGGCACCCGGCTCGCCATGCACAAGGACCGGCGCGAGGTCGACCGCACGCTCGAGTACGTCGACATTGACGATTACGCGATTGCATGTGCGGGGCTCGCCTCCACCAGCAAGCTCAACGCCGCGTTCAAGGCCATGAGCATCCGCAAGGACAAGGGCATGAGCAAGGAAGACATTGCTGCTTTCAGCTTCCAGCTCGTCCCGCAGACGGACATGAAGGGTGCTGGCGGCGTGAGGCTGCACAAGCGAGACAGCTCGCTGGCTGGTGTGCACCGCCGGGGCGGCAGCTGGGACGGAGCGCCGCCGCCGCCGTCCGAGGGGACGAACGGCACAGGCAAGACGCATCATTTCGCAGTGAGGAGCCGAGATGAACGAATTGATTGGATGAGGGAGTTGATGCTTGCCAAGGCCCTGAAGCAGAAGGGTGAGGGCTTTGAGGTGAGTGTGAACGGGAACATGATCTAGTATTCTTTTGTCTCAATTTCCTGTTGTTCCCTTGATCATGAATTTGACGATGGGCGGATACCTTGCATTTGGAATGGCGCTTCAGCATGTTTGCATTTCCTTATTGTTATTCTTCTCCTTGATTTCTCATTCCTATACTTCGCACTTTTTTACGATTCGATACCGATGATACCTTGGGGTCCTGTTTATTTCTTTCCCTACTCAGTTGTGTGCCAGACAAGCCCCACAGAATGCAGTGCGTGCTGGGCTTGGACTTGGGTGATGAAGAAATTTTATGAGGTCGAAAAGAAAGACAATGCTGCTCGCAAGATGCACAAGGCTGAAAATGACAGGACATGTTTTGATGGATGACGAGATGAGAGAGACACCCAACTCACTACACTCCTTCATCTGGGATAGGCAATTTGATAGTGATTAATTCAGGATTATAGTCAAATATTTGAGACCGTGACTCTACCATAAGTGCTATGTCGTGGCCGTGAACATGCTGCTGAATACTACATCATAGCAGGGGCCGCCCATCTACTACTCTGACCCACACAATTGAAGCAAGAAAGCAAAACAACTACTTCAGGAAAGGCTCATCTTCATGCAAGAAGTGCAGTCTATGTGAACAGCGAAGCCAATACTCGCAAAACTTGGGCTCTGAGCTGCAGCCATTTGAGCTGATGTAAATCGAGGCGATCAATTATTCATGCCTGTCATCCAATTCGAGACCGTATTTATCAATAATTGGGCAAAAGGCAAGAGATAGAAGAATTGCCCTCTCATGTGACCATGGAGATGAGGCGCTTAGATGCCCACATCCATTACTGTGCTCTGTACACAAGCATTGAGTCTATTCAATGGCTGTCGAGCCATCACAGGAGGCCTTGTGAGCCTTCCCAGTACACCCTGGCAGCAAGCGCTATGCAAATCCGATCTTGCCCGCTATACCTATACCAACAGTCTGAAGTCCAGTGCTCCAATAAGTTCTAGCTGTCAGCGCTTCCACAAGCTACATAGATGATAGCCTACTGCTTCTTCTTGGAGCTCTTGGCTTGTGCTTGTGCATGCTCTGCTGCCTCAACCTTTTCAAAGTGCTCATAGTCATCCAGCTCCTTGCGCTCGGCGTACCACTGGCCGGCCTGGAGGACCAACACACCGACCAGCACAAGTACCAGAATTGTGTTGCTCGCGGCTATGACCTTCAGACTATCCTCGCGCCCCAACACAATCTCCCCAGTCAGCGGGCCATCATGCTTCTCGAAACCACCGTTTGCCCAGATATCACTAGACACAGTCCGCAGGCCCTTGACGATGTTGGCGACATAGACTCCGACGCCAATGACGAAGAGCACAAGAGAGGCGCCGTCGAAGAGCATGTTGCTTTCGGAGGGTTTGAACAGCTTGATAAAGAAGCCCAGGAAGCCGACGGCCATGATGATGTGAAGCAGGCGGGCAATGAGCGGCGGCGACTGGTGCATGAACTTGAGGTGGGTCTCTAGCTGGTCGAAAAACGAGGGCGCGACGGGGTCCGATGTCCAGAGGAGGGGGTAGTCGTAGGGAAATTGGGCAAAGATGATGCCTAGGAAGAAGCAGACGGCTGCAAGGCTTTGGTTAGCGACTTGGTCCATGATTACGCGCTGAAAACAATGCATGGCATGAGAGGAGACTCACGGCCGACAATGAGGAAGGTCGCGAAGGAGCTGGACCCGCGGTAGTCCCTCGACCGGATGGTCTTGGAGCGGTCGATCTTGGGTAGTAAACTAGCCATGGTGGGATGTTGATGCGCGTGATGCGACGAAAGACGGTCCCAATCACTGCAAAATGTCGAATGATATCGACGATGATTGATTTTAGAGACCACAGTTGCGCAGTGAGACCCGGAGCGTCAGCGGGGGAAAATGGATGCGTAGAGAATTCCTTCGCAAACGGAAAGCCATGCGCCTTGGTAGGGGTCTTGTCTTAGAGTGGCTTGGCTTATACTGCAAGTACGGAATACCTCTGTGTAAGTGATAGGCGATAAGCTTACCTAATTTCAATCAACCCTTGACTCTGCTATGGTAGGTCGGTCCTACGCAAATCCAGCCGGCACGCCAAGCTTTTGCTGTGTCATGGCCTCATTTCTGTATAATTTGATGCTGTCCTAGGTCCACCAATAAGCCCCGACATGGGGCACCCACACACATACTTGCCAATATTCTGATGATATTCCCTTCATGCTGTGAGCAGTCTACCTTGACTATCCGCACACAAGTTTGCAGAATGTGTCTTGTAGACTTGGCCACAACAATGGTCGCTTGCTGGCCAACACTTTACTGTTTCCAAAGTCCAATGGATGGATATTTTTGTGATGAGCAGCAATTGGGCCTGTAACAATTGCATGCACAGTATACCCAAGCCATTTCCTTCTCAATGATTCTGATCCGTAGTCATGGCTTGACTTATCAAACCCTATCTGTCCGGCCAGTGCTAAGGGAAAGCAGCAAATATATAGGTAGGTATACCAATCCAATTCCTCTTTAATCCTTGCTCTGCAATGTCTAAATGTTCTTACTTGACCTTGTAATCAAAATCAATATAGGCCAGCTGTGAATGAGGCCAACTGATTGATTGGTAGATCTCCGATTACCAGATAAGTACCTACCTAGGTATCTACCTAAAGTAAAGAGGTAGATAGCATTTAGTTCTCAAAATTCCAACCTTAACAACAAGGCTGTAATAGACTCCACTCAATGCTTTGCGTTATGCTTCTCTCCCTCACCTATATAGACTATGTATTGTCAAGCCTGCTTATTGAAATCTTTCAGCTGTTCTGTTAGAATGGAAACCAGATTCAAGGAGTGAAAAGGCCGGTTCTATTGCTAGGAAATCTCAGTATAAGTGAGCAAGGACTGAACTTCAAGTGACTCCGTTTAGATTAGGCGGGCTTCTTTATTACCATCCTACTATTGCTCTCTTCAAAGAGCAAACATGTTGAAATGAAAGCTTCTCTCACGACCTTCCTTCTGTTAACTTCCTTAGAGATTGAGAAAATCATCGTATACACCACCAACAAACTTATTCTATCAACTTAACAGTTTCGCCGTGGACATTACATGTCATTTTTTACTCAACGACAAAACCACCAAGTAGCACAAGTTTTCACAATGCAAGTCTTTAGGCTCCTCCTGGTCGCCACTATAGCCTATGCCATGCAGTTGGCCATGACCGCTGTTCCCGACTTCACCTTGGCCCCCATCACCACTCAGATTGGAGCTATCCAACTGCCCATGTCTACCGCTTGGTTCGAGAGATCCCACATGGTTCCCTTGATGGACAACCCTGTAAGTGGATAGTCGGGGCTCACAAAGCAAACAACTCTTTGTGGATTAGGCTGTCCACTGACTTTGCAAATTATAGGAGAAGATGCTGTGCATGATTCCCAACTTCTGGGCTGATCACCGAACTTCCATCATGCATGGCATCCACTACCTCAACAACCACGGGGGAGGTGTCATCCTGGGACCTGGCCCTGGCAACTGCTCACGCGTCAGTTGTGCTGACGACTCTGGCATCTACGGTACGTCTTGGATCTACAATCTCCCTGCTAAACACACCCCACTTACTGATTTGGACCCTTAGTCTGCAACGACAACCCATATACTATCGGAATTGACCTTCACACGGTCGCAAACTTCACTTACGCCATCTATAGCAACATAAGCTGTGTCGACCCTACCTCATACGGTGACAACACTCAGGGACAGGCGTTCAGTTCCTATGGTTGGAACACCATAGTTGGCCAACGCATCGGTGGCGGCTGGTGTTGACTTTCGAGCTCTCTTGGAAGGACCCAACGTGTCATGGAAAGCGGCTGATGAAACATGGCCTGCTTGCTTGTATGCTTTACGAGATGAATTATGGGCTCTTGAAAGAGGAGGAGGAGGACATGTGACCAAAAAGCTGAGGGAGCATGGGATCGAAGGAGAATTGGGAGTTCACGGGGCTCATGCCTGGTCGGTGGTGATTTCGTTTGGCGTTGTGAACTCGCGGAGGCGCATCTGGAGACCCAGATGGTCCGGATCAGGCCTCTTATGGAGAAAATAACCGAAAACATTCATCATGTCCCAAATCTGTGCGTGTGCAGAGTGAGTGTCCCGTTTCCAGCCGCGAATTCAACTTGCAGCTTATCGGGAGACAGGCCACTGACACATATCAGCAGGCGATAGCGGCTGCATCCGCGTCAAGTTACGTGCTTAGTCTTGACAAAAGCATGTAGATGTCACTTGGTGAAGGGCCGTAGAAGGCTGGTCCTAGTGGATCTGGGTGCTCGTCATGGACTGCTGCTATGTGAAGAATGATGAAAGCTGATCAGTGACTATGCAAGTCTGGTAATTTCTACGCCTTCGGACCAGCCTTCATTTGTGGCAATGTGAAGAAAAGGTGCACACGACCTGCGTTTAAAGTAAAATGTCACTATTTCTGACACCCAGTAATTCTGCAGGCTGAATACTCGACTCAAAATAACATTCTCGATATTAGCGCTCGTGCCTAGGCCTCTGGAACCTTTGCACCCAAGCAAACCAATGGTATATGAAGAAGACAGCATCGCTTTTTTTTAAGCCAAACGCCGCAAGCCCAGTCCGCGTACACTAATCGCACAGAACGTTCGACCTGCCCCAATTATCCCGCCATAGTCAAAACATAGCTAGTAATGCTGCTCATCCTCTCACTCGTCAATTTCAGACTGATTCTCAACAACTCTCCCGCAACCTCAGGTTCACGCTTTTGCAACACAATCCATCCCTCGCGATCCATCTCCCACAACACGCAGTCTCTCTCTGCCACGACCTTCGCAGTGCGGTCCGTCTCGCTGAAGAACGGCAGCTCGCCGCACGTCGTGCCAGCCACTATGCTCTCATATAACCAGCCTTGCGGCAAGTTGTACTCTGCGCGCAGGATGCCGCTCTCGACCAGGTAAAATCCTGTGGCAGGTTCGCTGGCGTGGAACAGCGTCTCGCCCTGGCGAATCTCGCGTCGCTTGAAGGAATCCTTGGCACGGATCCAGAAATCCTCATTCTTGTCCGAGAGGTCATGGAAAATTTGCAGCATAAGCCGTAGAGGCTCTTTAAAATTCTGCCATCGGGAAAGGCGTATGACTTCCCTCTGGGTGAGAGACTCACGCGCTGCTTGGTGTAGATGGCTACGCCGCGGAGAGCTGGCAAGGAGGGAAGAGGCGTCGTTGAAGTCGTCCGGGCCGAGACTCTTCCGTGCTTGAGGAACATCAAGGCTCGACGTGGGGGCGTGGCGGGAGGCGCGGATGGCCTCTTGACTAGCGTAGAAGGTACGCAGGAGCTCATTCTCGCAGCTCTCAAGAGCAAAGTTTAGGTCTGGGCAAAAGCTGACCTCAGTGTCCTTGGCGCTCGTCCCGAGGCCGACGGCGCGCAAATCGCGCCCCAACGGTCCCTCCATGTCCACACCGCTAATGACGAGAACAATCTTCTTGGCGAAGAGCAGTCGGCTCACAGTGCTGAAAGCTTCACCGGCTGAGTAGTCAAGTCCTGTGACGTGGTGAAGATCGAGAATAAGAAACTTGATAGGTTGTCTTCTAAACTCTTCGTCGTCAATGAGTCGACGGATCTTCTCTTCCACGCTGACGATTGTGCCGAAGAAGAGGAAGCCGGTAAGCTTGATCAAATAAATCTGGTTGCCGACTTTCTGTAGGTAGTGTTGTTGAGACGGGTTTCTTCTGACCGTTGAGCCCACCTCCTCACCAGAGAAGGTGGCACGGATTGCGGACACTCGGGAGGCTTGGAAGATCATTGAAACGAAGGCGAGCAGCACACCAACGCCAATGCCAACAACGAAATCATACATGCCCATCACAAGGACAATAACAACGACCTGTACATGAGTTAGCACGATCTGGCTGAAGAGAGGTGTTGGTGGCATTGAGGATGGTAAAAATTCACTTACAGTCAGATACTCGATCCAGTTCAATTTCTTCCTCGGATCCCATAGCGCATTCAACAATAACTCAAAGCCAAGCACGAAGATCAACGTGCCGACCATCATGACTGGTATGAATCCTATGATGACCGGGCCAATCACTAGCACGATGAAGGTGAAGAGAGCAAGTAAATAGCCCGCAAGGCGACTGTTACCTCCCGACTTGATGAAGAACTGGCTGTTGGCATAGACAAGATAATTTTGAATACTACCTGCACAGCCGGAAATGAAATTCGACAGACCGTGCAACTTCAGCTCGTGGTCAAGGTTGGCATGATCCTCGCCGGTTTGAAGAGCGAGCGCCGGTACGTTGATAGGTACGTGGAGCACACCAAAGAAGGTGAGTGCCAACATGGCAGGTACGCATTCTATGACCGCCTCCCAATTGATCAAATGAAATTCTGTGTGACGGTCAGCTAAAAGTCTGGAGTTGATACCCAAGGGTCAACCTACTGAAAAGCGTATAAAAATACCACCAGGACTCCCCAGCAGGTGGTGCCTCGAATATCCAACCCTTTTCTCGCAATGGTTCAGGAGAAAGCGAGTCGAGCGCAGTGACAAAGAACCAAAAGATGGCAGGCTCCAAACAAATGAACACGGGGAGGACGTAGTGGTTGTCCTTCAACTTGTCGGTCGTTGACATAACAAATAGCACAATCGCAAGGCCGAGCGGTATTGTCCACAATGGAACCGTGTTAGCCCTGAGCATTAGTTTCAGAGTTTCAAGATCGTAGTGAAAGCTCCCTTCGAGTCTCGCAGACACTTCAAACCCGGTCTGCACCAGGAACCATCCGACGCCGCCAATACAGCCAATCAGGATGTGGCGCGGGATGAATCCAACCAGATTACCGAATTTTAGCTGGCCCATGGCGAAAAAGACAGCGCCGGTGATGATGGAGCTGAAGCAAAAGCAGAATATTGTAGTGGCGATGACCGCGTCCGGTTGGTCTTCTCCGATGTTGGCTGTGATTTTCGCAGCCATGCTGTGGAAGAAGGGGACGACTTCAATGAGCTCGGACCCCACGCCTCCTTTGAAAATGCTGCCCGTCGAAAAGGTGAGTTGCGATACGATGGTGCTGACATAAAACATCGAAATACCAGCTGGTCCCAGGTTGGCAAAAATCGGGTTCCCAAGTGGAAATAGAATCATGCCGTACGAGAGAGCATCCAGGATGTTTAGAATGAGCCCTACAAGGACTGCTGGGAGGCATCTGACCGGAATAAGGAGCGTATGTACCAACGCCTTGCCACTCCATACTTTGGGACTGCTGTTTGCTCTGGCAAGATCTTGTATATGGGCCACCTTCTTTATTAGCCAGTGTGAGGACTCTGGTCTCTTAAACTGGCCCTCAATATCCATGTCGTCGCTCAAGGTTTCATCGACGCTCGAGTTGCCATTTTGCGGCCGAGGAGTACTTCTCCGGGAGCTTGTTGAAGGTTTACGGATCAATGGCGTATTCTCGGTGGCCTCCTCGGGCAGAATGTCCTCGGCCGGCGGGAATATGAAATTGCTGCCATCTATGCCGGCTTTTCGACCAAATGAAGTGTCAGCGCCAGTAGGTAGCCCAGGTCGATCTTGGTAGCTCTCCGGCGGCGATCGCCTCAACATATTGGTGAGCATCGAGGGCCCGTCGTGCTCCTGGTAGTCTCTGTCCTCGTCTTCCTCAGGTGACGGTGGCTCAGACACCTCTACAATTGTATCAGATGCCGCGCCGGCGTTGACCTCGTCCACGGTATCCTCCTCATCCCAGAATGGGTCTCGGGACGACCCTTCCCGCCTGACATTCAGAGACTGTGATCTGGGACGCGTCAAGAAGTTGGGACTTTGCCGGCTCTTCTTATCGGAAAGAAAATATGAAGCAAGCTCAGCCGTATCCTCGCGGACACTCCTGGCATACTCGGCACCGTCCACAGGTGCTGACAAATGAATAAATGTTAGCATGATCTTTGGTCCTTGCTGTGGATCGGTGCACTCCACGGAACCTCTAGACTTATCCGAATATGAGGCATAGACCACTTGGCCAAGGAAGAAGGGTCAAAACCAATGTAGCAGGTCCACCAGCCAACTTTCATAGATAAAAGCGTAGCTTCATCCACCAAGGTGCCAAGCCCCATCCATCAAGGTCCTAAGCCTGACGACACACGTACCTGAACTGTCGCGACCAACCCCGCCGGAGACGAACGAGCGTATGGGCTCCCTGTGTGCGGGAGATACTGGCGAAGACACGGGTCTTGGCTCGACGATATTCTGAGGGCCGGTTTGGGCCGACGGAGGACTGAGTGGCCCAGTCGAGGTGTCGTTGACGCGTGAAGTGGGAGACTGGGACCGCCTCCATGAGAAGCCTAGAGATCTAGGTGAAGCCATCGTTGCAGCTGGAATGATGCTATCTTGATGGGAGATCGCATCAAAGGGTTCTCATGAGCCACAGCAGCTACCGTACTGGGCTTGAGTCGTGGCGATATTGTGAAGCATATGACTATGGCGCAATTCGATCTGACAGGAAGTGGACAGGGAAGATACGTGTACACCGGACAGCACTCTATGCAGCTGATCTGGCAACGGTTGAGAAAAAAAGCGCTGTTAATTAAGGGTGAAGATAAGATGAGCAGGTCCGATTAGACCGTTCCTGAGATGCCGCCCTTTGTGACGAAATATGGTGGACGGCTGGAACGGAGCTAGTGAAGCAGCATCTGCTGTCGATCGTGTCCGCGCACCACGACTTCCCAATGGTGAAGAATCAGTGAGCTACTCAGCTCTGATTGCGACCGAGAGGCATAAGAAAAGATATTTGGAGTGCTAAAACTGGAGCCTTTTACCTTGGCTTCACGATCTCTGGGCCAGCATGTGCTTCCAAGACCAGCCTGGCCCCTGCAAAACTTTCACCAGGCTCCAGCTAGAAACAAGGATTCAGGGGCGATATTCCAGTACCCACCATCATCCGCGAATCGAATGAGTACCTCGCCCACCGTGAAAAGTCTGGTTCGTTGGCACTGGCTTTTTCTCTCATCTTGCAGTAGTCAGACCGATGTCGCGCATCGCGGCGTCCGTCAAGATCGCGGAGTGGGATGGCACGGCATGGAATGATACAGCTTGAACATGTGAGATGGCAACTAGTCCTACCATAGTCAATACTGGGGAGAAGGAGTGGGACCGAGTGGACGGAGTGGAGAAAGACGACTGCAGAGCCGCGCTCCGGACAATACAAAGAGGAGGGCCACGCAGCAGGCATTGGCGAATAAGAAACCTCTCACGACGCCGGGGACCACCAATGTGACCTACGGACGTTCTAGACGACTATGTTCCTAGGTAGTCTTGAGGTAGCTCTCCAACGTCGAGTCAAGTTCATCAGTAACTGTGACACGTCTCTGGGCTCGACCTTCGTACTATGTGTCTTTGATTGTTGGCATAACTCGCAAAGCTTGTCCTAGCAAAGTTAGATACATCATGTGCGATCTCGACACACCGGGACCGCCCCAACACCACTTGTGCGGGAGCTAGATGTGAAGTTGTAGTTTTTATGTAATTGCCGTCGACGGTCCCAGTCTTTTGGCACACATGCCCCCCACGATCTTGCGGAAATTCCCAAATGTCCATGTCACGTACATCAGCTGCAGGAGCACTCATTCCGTGAGATGCTCTCTCTGTGCGGTCTACATCTTCGGTACGCGTCAGGTCCCGTCTCGGACAGCCAGGACGTCTGCAGCCACATCGGTTCGCAGTTTGTACCGTCCGTGGTCTCATAATTTGCTCACATTGCATCCTCCCTCCTGCACCCTGCATCGAGCTTGACTCCGCCTAGTCCAACCCATCAGCTTCGACGGTACACAAAGCTCAGGTTTAGACTCCGTGATGCGGGAGCCAAGGTCGTATTGTGCATATGGGGGGGTAGCAGTTTTGCGTGTGTAACGGCAAGCATCCACTTCATCTCAATGATTGATATTGCGCCATTCTTTGGTCATTGAGGAGACATATTGCAGAGTCAATACATGTCGGCTGACCGTCTTGGCTTTCCAGGTCGTCGACGGTGACACTGTAGCGGGCCATCTGCAGAAATCCCCGCTTCATCACAACGTTCGCTGTACCATGACAGACAACGTTGGAGCAAATGAAATTCCTCCTGAAAGACATCAAGTTCAAATCAGCCGATGTCCGCGAGATTCACCATCCGCCAAGCCGTAATGATATCCAAGGTTTCCCAAAAAATCAGCTGAGCTTCTGCAAATATCCTTGAGCGATCAACCGCTCCACATCGCCCTGCCGCACATAGAACTGGCTGTTTTTGGTCAAGGTGATGGCACTATGATGGGAGGATTAGCATGGCACAGCAACAGCATGAGACGAGCATCTCCCACGTACCCATATTCAGTTTGGATCTCGCCGGCGTCTTTGAGGACACGGACGTCAATGAACAAGTCCCTGGGTGGCTCCAGACTTCCAGTCAAATCAATATCAGTCCACTGTCCTTTGTAAGCAGCCAACAGATCCCCGTATTGTCTGACATAATCCTCTTCCTGAGGACTCAAGCTGCTGGTTCCACTGTCTGTCGAGCGTCCACCAGCCCCGGGCGCGTTGCCTCCAGCAATTCCATCCCGTACTTGCTGGCCGGAGAGGTCCACGACATCTGCACCGCGCCAGACCAGCTCTTCCAGTTTGTTCGTCCGGGTCCGGTGGTATGCAAGCAAGCAGCGTTTATTGCGTCGCATAGATAAATGGTTCGTCAGAAGCGTCCCGGCCACGCCTTGGTTGGCATTTGGATCGAACGAGCCCTGGAAGGGCTCTAGAATGTTGGCGACATCACGATCTAAATCGCGCACTTCGCGAGCCGTCTCACGGACAAGTTCGGTCTCGTATGGCGGCAAGTGTGCGAGGTTCTGTGCCCGTTTTGCTTGGACAACCTGTGACTGCTTGTCAGAGCGCAGTCACAACATGCGCGACGTCTATTGAGAAAGCAGACATACCAATTTTAGGCCATGATCACCGTACATAGGCATAGCGAGGCATTGCGGGTCTTTGCAGACAAAGACGAGAGACGGCGGGACAATTCTCAAGAAAGCGAAAACGCGTTCTTGAGCAAGATGGTTGTTTTGGCGCGTCAAATTGGGACTGGTACAGGGTTGTATCCCTTCTGTAGCGTGGGAACCCCCAGTAAACCCCAAGCACCGATCCCGGCCGACCAAGGCAGACCGCGGGGTCGTGAGATAACTTTTTGAGTTGGCGGGGTGAAATTGTATTCAAGGCTTCTTTGCACTTTTTTTTCCACACTGCCACGACCACTACTCGTCCACTTTCTTCACTGATCGATTGGACTGGCTTGAGCCCCATCTACTGATCAATACTATACGCTGTCATTCCTTGATCCACGATAGTTGAAGATGTCAGGCTACCAAGGCCCCGAGGGGCAGCGCATCGCCATTGTCTCTGTCTACGACAAGACTGGTCTCCTCGACCTGGCCAAGGGCCTAGTTCAGCAGAATGTGCGCATCCTCGCCTCCGGAGGCACTGCCAAGATGATCCGCGAGTCTGGTTTTCCCGTTGAGTATGAATGAACCCTCCATAAAAGCTGTATAGACAACAATAACTCACAATAGATGCTTTGTCTAGGGACATCTCGGCCATCACGAAGGCGCCCGAAATGCTGGCTGGTCGGGTCAAGACCCTGCACCCAGCCGTCCACGCCGGTATTCTCGCCCGTAACCTCGCCTCCGACGACAAGGACCTTGCGGAGCAAAGCATCGACAAGGTCGACTACGTGATCTGCAACCTGTACCCCTTCAAGGACACCGTCGCTAAGATCAACGTGACTGTGCCCGAGGCCGTGGAGGAGATTGACATTGGCGGCGTGACACTGATCCGCGCAGCTGCTAAGAACCACTCTCGCGTTACTATTCTGAGCGATCCGACCGATTATGCCGAGTTTCTGAAGGAACTCGAGGCCGGTGAGGTCAAGGAGTCCACTCGCAAACTGTACGCCCTGAAGGCCTTCGAGCACACCGCAGACTACGATGCCGCTATCTCCGACTTCTTCCGGAAGCAATATGCCGCCGATGGTCAGCAGTACATGGCCCTGCGATACGGTGCCAACCCACACCAGAAGCCCGCTGCCGCGTACGTGAAGGAGGGCAAACTGCCATTCAAGGTTTTGTGCGGATCTCCTGGATACATCAACTTGCTTGATGCCCTGAATAGCTGGCCTTTGGTCACCGAGCTCAAGCGCGCTCTCGACAAGCCCGCAGCTGCCAGCTTCAAACACGTCTCACCCGCTGGTGCTGCCATTGGGGAGCCTTTGAGTGCGGAGGAGAAGAAGGTCTTTTTCGTTGAGGATATTCCAGGCATTGATGAGTCCGGCCTGGCCCAGGCTTACGCTCGTGCTCGTGGTGCCGATCGTATGAGCAGCTTCGGTGACTTCATCGCACTAAGTGATGTTGTTGATGTGGCTACGGCCAGCATCATCTCCAAGGAGGTTTCTGACGGTGTCATCGCCCCTGGCTACGACGCTGCTGCTCTGGAAATTCTTAAGAAGAAGAAGGGTGGAAAGTACCTGGTCCTGCAAATGGACCCCGAGTACGAGCCCAACAAGAGGGAGACACGGACTGTTTTTGGCGTCAACTTGACCCAGCAACGCAACGACATCGAGATCAGCCCGAAGTCCTTTGGTACGGTGATCACACCGAAAGATAACCCCGCTGTGCCCGAGAGCGCTTTGCGTGATCTAACAGTGGCTACCATCGCACTCAAATATACCCAGAGCAACTCAGTATGCTACGCTACCCGGGGCCAGGTTATTGGTCTGGGTGCCGGCCAGCAATCTCGTATCCACTGCACCCGTCTGGCTGGTGACAAGGCCGACAACTGGTGGCTGCGCTTCCACCCGCGTGTCCTTGGCATCAAGTGGAAGAAGGGCACCAAGCGTCCTGACAAGAGCAACGCCATCGATTTGCTGGTCAGCGGCCAGCTGCCCAAGGATGGCCCCGAGCGTGCGGCTTTCGAGGCCACCTTTGAGGAGGTTCCTAAGATCTTCACTGCCGAGGAGCGTGAGGAGTGGTTGGGCAAGCTGACTGACGTCGCCGTGTCCTCCGATGCTTTCGTAAGTAATTCTTTTTACAGACTTGATAGCGGGAGGGTGCTAACAATGTGGCCAGTTCCCATTCACCGACAATGTCTACCGCGCTGCCAAGTCTGGAGCCAAGTATATCGCCGCTCCAGGTGGCAGTCAGAACGATCAGCCCGTCTTCGAGACATCGGAGCAACTGGGCATCACCTTCATAGAACAGAATATCCGTCTCTTCCACCACTAGAGACGATATAGGAGAGCAAGGAATGGGCGGGCGTGCCGGCAGGAGGCGTAGATACCCTTTTTCGACCGGGATAGACATGACTAGCATTGCACTCGTGTGCGACCTTCTTAGGATGTGATGGATGTATTTGTGGAAAATCAAAATAGCTTGGGCATTTGGACAAGGTAGAGAAGGACGGGTCATTCAACGAGTGTGGAGTTTCTCTCAACAATTTATTCATGAGCCTGGATTTTACTGCAAATTTGCAGACTACCTGGTGACCGTCGGATTCTTCTTTCGAAATAATGTCCCACAGATGGTTATCCCAAACTTTCGGTCCGCAAAAAGGTGGCAAGGAAAGCTGGGTTGTAGTTCTAGCACACGCATCACTGAACGTCTACATGTGCTGGTCTGAAATTGCCATATTAGCACCTTATGAGGCCATGTTGGCCGCTAAGAGCAGTGAACAGCGAATGAGAAGATTGTATCTTTACTCAGAAGACCGTTAGCAAATGAAATACCGACTTTATGTCCCAACGTGGAAGACGAAAGGAGAATATTTCGGGTGTTCAGAGATGCACATAGTGCTTGTTGGTTTCCTCATATGACCGGGTCTTAATCAGCTCAGAAACACGGACCAAGATTCTCATCATGTGAAGGACTGTGTAGAATTGCAAAGGGGACATCTTTGTGTTGATTCGTTGTACTTACCAATTTCAAAAAGGCATATACTGATCGTGTGTTTCGACAAATGGGAAAGAGAAGAAAGCAAATCAGCCCCGGGCTGCAAAATCGGCAGGATATTCGTTTTACCAGACGGTGCAAGGTAGTGAAGAGAAAATTGGCAAGGATATAGCTTTATCGATAAGGTTGCAACTTTCCTTCTGGAAAGTCCGAGAAACGTCTAGTCACCCGAGCTCGGCATCGCCATCATGATGTATGTCGTCGACGAATTGGACCGCGCAATGCGGGCCTGAGAGACTACAAATCTCTCTCGCCTAGTGTTATTGTCTTCTTTCTTCCCTTCCTAAACCCCACTTCGTTCAGCATTTGATGTTCTCTTTTCCCCTTTTTTTTGTAATTATTTTTTCCCCCATTTTCTTTTCCAATGTCCACCATGTTGACAAAACGACAATTCCTCCTCTCGACGCGGCGCATTGCCAATGCGCCAACACCCCGACTCTTACCACGCACAACAGCCCTCCGATCCCTCATGACAGGGCCACTTTCTACAAACACTTCATCAGGGTCACGACCAATCCCCGCAACGCCCTCCCTACGACTGCCATCATCGACCCGTCACTATGCCAACGGCCGTCCCCACCCACCAGGCGGCACCCACCGCATGAACCTCGGCGGCGAGGAAGAAAAGCCGGCACTCGAGCAATACGGCATTGACCTGACCGCCAAAGCCAAAGAAGGCAAGCTCGATCCGGTCATTGGGCGCGACGCCGAGATCCAGCGCACCATCCAAGTGCTCTCGCGGCGCACCAAAAACAACCCCGTGCTGATTGGCCAGGCCGGCACGGGCAAGACGGCGATTCTTGAGGGCCTCGCGCTGCGTATCGTGCGTGGCGACGTCCCCGAGAGTGTCAAGAACAAGCGCGTCGTCTCGCTTGACCTGGGCAGTTTGATTGCCGGTGCCAAGTTCCGCGGGGACTTCGAGGAGCGTTTAAAAAAGGTGCTGAGCGAGGTGGAAAAGGCCGACGGCGAGGTGATATTGTTCATTGATGAGCTACACACGCTTCTGGGGTTAGGAAAGGCGGAGGGAAGCATTGACGCGAGCAATCTACTTAAGCCGGCGTTGTCGCGCGGCGAGCTGCAGTGCTGTGGCGCGACAACGTTGAACGAGTACCGGCTGATTGAGAAGGACGTGGCGCTTGCGCGGCGGTTTCAGCCTATCTTGGTGAACGAGCCCACTGTCGAGGACACAATTAGCATATTGAGAGGCATCAAGGACAAATACGAGGTGCACCACGGTGTGCGCATCACAGATGGGGCATTGGTGGCTGCGGCCACGCTGAGTAACCGTTATATCACCGATCGATTTCTGCCGGATAAGGCCATTGACCTGATGGATGAGGCGGCAAGTTCGCTGCGGCTGCAACAGGAAAGCAAGCCGGAGGACATCATGAAATTGGACCAGCGCATCATGACGATCCAGATCGAGCTGGAGAGCTTGCGGAAGGAGACGGACGTTGCGAGTCGCGAAAGGAGAGAGAAATTGGAGACGGACCTGAAGAGGCTACAGGACGAGGCCAAGGTGCTCACGGAGCGGTGGGAACGTGAGCGAAGCGAGATCGAGACGATCAAGCAGACACAGGCGGACCTGGAAAAAGCAAAGATTGAGTTGGAGATGGCTCAGCGGACGGGCAACTTCGGTCGTGCGTCTGAGCTACGGTACAGCGTCATTCCGTCTCTGGAACAAAAGCTGCCCAAGGAAGGCGAGCAGGCACAAGCCGCCGAAGCTGGCGATACGCTCATCCACGATTCCGTCACAGCCGATGATATTGCCGCAGTCGTGGCCAGGGTGACCGGCATCCCAGTGTCCAAGCTGACGAGCGGCCATATCGAGAAACTCGTGCACATGGAAGACAACCTCCGCCAGGCCGTTAAAGGCCAAGACGAAGCCCTCCGGGCCGTAGCCAACGCAGTGCGGATGCAGCGCGCTGGCCTGTCCGGTGAGAACCGCCCGCTTGCGTCCTTCTTCTTCCTCGGGCCCACAGGCGTGGGCAAAACGGAGCTGTGCAAGAAGCTTGCCGGCTACCTTTTCTCGACCGAGTCTGCCGTCGTTCGCTTCGATATGAGCGAGTTCCAGGAGAAGCACACCATCTCCCGCCTGATCGGCGCGCCGTCTGGATATGTGGGGTACGACGACGCTGGCCAGTTGACCGAGGCAGTGCGCCGGAAGCCCTATGCAGTCTTGCTCTTTGACGAGTTTGAAAAGGCCCATCGGGACATCTCAGCATTGCTTCTACAGGTGTTGGACGAGGGTTATCTGACGGACGCTCAAGGGCACAAGGTCGACTTCAGGAACACCATTATCGTGCTCACATCCAACCTCGGCGCCAACATTCTGGTAGGCGCGGATCCGATCGTCCAGTACACGGAGACGGAGGATGGCTCAATCAGCCCTGACGTGAAGAAGGCTGTTCTCGACGTCGTGGCGGCGAACTACCCGCCAGAGTTCTTGAACAGGATTGTAAGTTATTTCCTTGTTCTCGACCTCGTTTGTTCGGTCAGACTTGATTATGTTGCTAACTCATACTAGGACGAGTTCATCATCTTCAAGCGCCTCTCGCGCGAAGCTCTACGTGACATTGTCGACATCCGCCTCCGTGAATTGCAGGAGCGTCTCAACGACAGGCGCATCACACTCGAAGTCCCCGACGACATCAGGACGTGGCTCGCGGACAGGGGTTACGATCCAAAGTTTGGCGCTAGGCCACTCAACAGGTTGATCACCCACGAGATCGGCAATAAGCTGGCAGACAAAATTATTCGTGGCCAGGTGAAGATGAACGACACCGCGGTGGTGACTTTGAAGGAGGATGGCAGTGGGCTGGAGGTGATAGCCAAGTCGCAGGAGACGGACTAAAAGGTGAAAATTCCTACTGGGATATGAGCAACGAGGGCGTTTAGGCTTGTAACGGGAGATATCAAAATGGGTCGCTCAATGGGGGTAGGCGTTGTTGCATGGACATGACATTTTCCGCCATCTTCCGCCATTTGTTACATTTTTTGCGGTACTATTGAATTGACTCTCCTCATGATACCTATAACCTCTATACATACACTAAGACGGACGTCAAGTGTTGAGGCAGGTGGACAAAACACTTAAGACATTGCTTCAAGAATTAGCATAGCATCGATTAAGCAGCCAGTCTACTATAGTAACAAATTGATGAGATTTGTTCAAAAGACGTTCATACAAAATGTTTCGAAACTCCGTCTGGCCTACCCCAGCCCCTTCAAACCAACTTATCCTCCAACACTAGACCCTGATCTGCTGCACGATCTGGCAAACGTGTCAAGTCTTGCCGCGGCTGGGAGGACTAACAAGTGACACTTGTTTGGTTTCGCAACTCCAGCCCTGGCGCATACTACTGCTCTCTGTCCTCATCTAGTCATACCTGGCTTGTGCCGAGACGGATGTTCAGGCTGTGGAGTGTCATGGGTAGGGACTCGCTCTCGCTTCAGGAACCTTGGACATGGAAGGCCAAACAAAATTGGTGCATGACGACACTTCTTGTCGTCCAAGCTTTCTCTCTTTAATAATGCAAGACATCTTCAACGGTCCTGAAGAAGCTAAGGATGTCTCAATCGCGAATTTAAATTGATGCGCGTGGACGCGTAGACTTGGTGCGTTTGCGTGAGACAACAGCATTCCAGAGGCTTTGGTTTCTTTTTTAAGAAAAAAGAAAAAAAGTTGTTGAGGCCAAGGGATTTGACAAGGGAAGCATGGTCTTGTCTTCCACAGCTGTCAAGGCACAGGACACGCGGGTTGTAGAAAGAAGAGCGATTAACCAGTCTATGTAAATTGACGAGTACGAACAAGAAACGAATCCTGCTTTGCACGGGAATAGTGAAATGATGTCGTGGACCAACTTTCCTGTTTTTATCCCCCACTCCGCGCGCACACCTTGAAGCCCAACAATGGACCGAGAGGATGGAAAAGGCACACCGTGAGGTAGCCTTCCTGGGGTGCATGTCTCCCCTCCTCCGTTTTTCATAATGCTGCCAATGAAGAAGGGGGCCCATAGCTTTTCGTAAGAAAAAGTCGAGAATCATTCCACAAGATCGTACAAAGATTCCTACAGCCCCCATTGCGCCCCTTGCCGCCCTTCTTGCCGCAAAAAATAAATAAAGACCATGCACGCAATACCCCGACCTGCCCCAATGAGCAGCCCCTATTTGATTTGCTCATGTACCACCACTATAGATGCAAAGTTTATAGGACGAGCATCCTTGGGCCCTAGCATTCGATCGTTCTGAGATTGCCTTACGGTGTACGACCGAATACGGCCAGCGGATCAACTTCATCGACCGTGATAGCTTACTGCCTCTGCTTAACAGCTGAGGACAGCCACTCGAGACCCTCGTAGAGACCATCACCGCTCGTGGCGCAAGTGGATTGAATGTACTGTACAACTATCAGCAAATGACCTTGGCGAATGATTGGAAGGGGAGGATCTTAACATACCCACTGGCGCGACCGCAAGCTGTGGAGGCCAAGCTTGTCTGTGATCTCGGCGGCATTCATGGCGTTCTGCAAAATGTCAGCGCTCTGTTTTCCATGTTCAAGAACCCAGTGTGAGTGTCAGGAAACTCACAGGCAAATCCTGTTTGTTGGCAAAGACCAACAGGGCAGCATCGCGCAGCTCGTCCTCGTTCAGCATACGCTGGAGCTCCTCACGAGCCTCGACAACACGATCACGATCGTTGCTGTCGACGACGAAGATGATACCCTGGGTGTTCTGGAAGTAGTGCCTCCACAGAGGACGGATCTTGTCCTGACCACCGACATCCCACACAGTGAAGGAGATGTTCTTGTACTCGACAGTCTCGACGTTGAAGCCTAGGTAATGGGGGTTAGCGCGGGAAGGCTACGATTGCGAATGGTATGCAGATAGTTGAAAGATGTTGGGAACAGTAGAGGCGACGTACCAATGGTGGGAATGGTGGTGACGATTTCACCGAGCTTGAGCTTGTAAAGAATGGTGGTCTTTCCGGCAGCGTCGAGACCGACCATGAGGATTCTCATCTCCTTCTTGCCAAGCCATTGCTTCCAGATGGTGGACAGTGTCATACCCATCTTGGCTGTTGTTCGACGACGACGTCGGTAGATTGAGTGGGAAAGGTTAAGGTGTGACGCGTGACCTGCGGCAGCGGGTTGATATCAGTAAGCTGTAAATGTAGGTGCCGGTCGGCCTCAATGAAGATGATAAGTGGTTTTTGGGCCCAAAAGCGCAATCGATTGATATAGAAGAGGGAGTGCGTGGTCTTAAAGAGGGCGGGCAGACCGCGATTATGGGTGAGGCGTTGTAGATGACAGGTAAGAGCGTAGCGGACACAAGGACGGGACACGTTTGGCAACTTGGATAGTCGACAAAGCCCACGGCAGGCCACGGGATAGCAGCCTATAGGTGACTAGGTGTAGGTTGAATAGGATGGTGAATCAGGGGTGACGAGCAGTGTAAGGGGCACGCGCGGTGCTTGTGGGCGCCCGGTCGATGCCTAAAGTCGATGGAGCCGGCAGATGACGGCGACGTTGGTGGTGATGACAGTGGCAATGGGTGACGGGGAGAGGTGTGGGTTTGGGTGGTCTCGCTGCTGGGGCCAAAGAAGACGAGAACGTGTCACGATTGACACATGAAAAGAGCCGCAGAGTTCAAGACTCACCTTGATTAAAAACCTCACTCTATGGACGAGTCGAGGCTGGATATGGAGTCGGGCTGGTTGGTGGATGAGCGATGCTCGAGGACGATGTCGTGTGCAATTCGATTGTGTCGGTGTAGTGTGAAGGGAGCGAGGCAAGTCAAGGCAGAGAGAAGCACAGAAAAAACGGGCCTAGTATTGGAAGGAGATCGGAACAGTTGGCGATTGCCCAAGTCGGCTGCTCGTTGGCGGGCTGGCAGGCTGGGCTGGCTGGGCTACTGTGCTGAGGCAACTGTGCAGGGAGAGACTTGGACCATAGACCCTCCAGACCATTCATTACAGTGGGTCTTTTTCCAAGCTTGGGTCTCTGCAACAGGGAAGGGGGTCCATGCGCCCTTCCGTAAACGCTGCCCGTGGCAACTCCCTACCCCCCCCTTGTCGCGGAAGCTAGAAGCTTGTGAAGCCGCAACTTGTCCCCAACGCTGGACTCGGGACGACAAGAAGGCGAGCATTGAAGGCATTCGCAACAACCACAACCCACCACATTCATTTTTTCCTGCAGATCCGCTACCCCCAACATGCAGTTCCTTTCAGCCTCGTCGCTGCTCCTCGCAGCCGCCGGGCTGTTCTCTGCCGTCACGGCCCACAATATCCAGCTGCCCGCCCACGGCCGCGAGTGCTTTCACGAGCAATTGCACAAGGACGACAAGATGACCGTGTCGTTCCAGGTCGGCGACAGGGAATTTGGTAGCGCCGGAAATCTTGAGATCGACTTTTGGGTGCGTTATAGCCGCCCTCCCCTCTTGAAAAAACCAAACAAGGAAGTGCCACAGCTAATCGAATTACCAACCGAACTAGATCTCAAATCCAATGGGCCAGTACGAGGTCTTCGAGAAGTCTGTCTCCAACGGTGACCACTCCTTCGATGCCAAACACGACGGCAAGTTCATCTACTGCTTCGGCAACGAGCACTGGGGCGCCAGCAGCAAGGAGGTCTCCTTCAACGTGCACGGTATAGTCTACGTGTCCGAGTCGGATACCCCATCTGATCCTCTCGAGGCCGAAGGTATATTCTTTTTTCCCTTCCAAGACTTTCCTTGGTGGTAGGTTAGCTAACCCTATCCAACAGTCAAGAAGCTGTCCGAGCTCCTCGCCCAAGTCAAGGACGAGCAATCGTACATTGTTGTCCGCGAGCGTACCCACCGCAATACTGCCGAGAGCACAAACAGCCGCGTCAAGTGGTGGAATGTCTTCATCCTAGGTGTCGTTGTGGGCGAGTCTGTCTTCCAGGTCTGGTGGCTAAGACGCTTCTTCGAGGTGAAGAGGGTGGTCTAGATTTGGGCATGATCGGGAGAATTGTTCGCATGGGGGCCATTGTAGCAACGGAGTATCTTCTTTCAATACAAGACATTCAGGCCCAAGGCCGGGTCTTTGGTTCATTAAACCTGTTCGGCGTATATGGAACAAAATCGAGGCAGGTGATTTGGGAAATAGGGACAAGGAATGGCAGGGTTTGCGAATAGCTACGAACGCCTTGTACGAACGAGGAACTTGCATGAATTGAATGTTGGTAATCTGCCATTTCTGCCTCGAGGCAGGCGTCTTGATACTAAAACTCTCTCGTTACTATGCGCAAACTCGGGAAAAGGGGCATATCGTACACATCTAGTGCGTAACACAAGACGTCTTCGTCCATGGCATGCCTTTGGTATCAACTTATTCGATAGGTGTTTGCTGTACAGTTTTGCATAGACATGTCTCATCCAGGAAACAAGATTCTCATCACACTCAATACAGGCTGAGAGTACTTTCACAACACGAACAAGTCCTAGAAGTCACAAGTGCTTCTCTCGTGCATAGAAAGCCAAAAACATTCTACAACCTGGGTCAGGTCGATATAAGCCAACAGAAAGCGAGGTCTACAAGGGACATACGCATGTCTGAGGAGTAGATGCATAATTCAGCTTCACAGGTGATGGGACACAATGCAGTTTGCACGTACCATTTGGGTCATCAGGTGACTCTCATTGAATAGGCAATAGGAAACCATCCCTAGGCAACACTCAACACGAACAGCTTACGACATCAGTAGGCAACACAGCACACATGCAAACTTCAAGTTCAGGTATCTACAATTTCATTTCATCACTCGTCATTAAAGCGCCACACGCAGCTCCGTAAGGCTACCTAAAGCGCTGGATCTGAGGCTGTTTCGCTACCTTTCCCCTACACATGAAAAATATGTACAACATGTCAGAGGCTAGCGGGCCGTCATCCTCAAACGCCGGCCCCGTCAGCAAAGTGGCCCCACTAAGCCGTGCCAAAATCACGACATCTTCATAAGAATGGAGACAGGAAGGGCAGAGACCAGATCCTCCGAAGTACAGCAGCAACAGGTTTGAGCCGTAGCCAGGATGTTTTCCGGCACGATGCCTGCCGCATGGCATTTTCTATGCCACACAGGTTGACATTTCCCCCTCCGATAAGAAGACCCTTAGGAGCACTGGACCTTGGAAAGTCGACGCCATGAACTCCTCAATGCATCCTTCTGCCCGTATACCGTTTGCCCATTCCGTGTTATGATCGTGTGTATTTGTGTATATGCGCGCGCGCGCGTGTGTGTGTGTTTGTATGTCTGTGCGTTGGAAGGCCTCGTGGCTAGCGGCCGATTGATCCAAGATCGGATGCTGTGTAACTGCCAACTTAAAGCGAAGCCATCCATTTCCCCCGGCAGATCCGCCTGCTTACTGCCTCGGGGTGGTAGATCGTATATAGATGTTCCAAGGTCCTCGTCTTTCTCATGCACTCGGATCCGACTCGGGCACCTTCACCTCATCGTATTGCTCGACCGGCAGATCAATGCCCTTAACCGGGTGAATGAGCATCGGCGGGAGACACATGCGGCCCTCACCGCCCCTCATCTGGCCGACCGACGTCTCGTCCTTGCTCATGTCGCGATTGAGCTCAAACTCCTCGCCGCCGTCGTTGTTCACCTTGAGCCCCAGCCATCGCCGGTACAAGTTCGGCGCGAAGCCGGAGTTATAGAACCACGTCAAGCCCTGCATGTTGTGCTCTCGTTGTCCGAACACACTCGTCCGCGATCCACCCGAGGCACCATTGCGTCCGCCGTTGAAAATGTGCGCCATATACTGCGTGGGCCACTCACGGTCCACGTACAATGGGTGAGGGGCGAACACGCCCTTGTAGCCGTGTTGGAGAGTGACAGTAGCGGGCCACATCTCCGGGAAGGCGTGGTGCTTCTTGAAAGCCGTCTCGCGGTGCATAGTCATGAGAAGCCTGCGCGACATGCGGCTGGCTGTGATGATCTGCGCACGCCGCGGCGGCTTGCCGATTCCCTCGGACTCGTTGTATCCGGTAATGTCATCGGCAAGGAGCCAGGTGGTGCCCTCCGGATCGAACATGGGATTCAACGTGATCAGGTCAGCCTCCTCGCCGACACCCCATTTGTACTTGTCCTGTTCATATGTGGTAGGTGGGACTGGGTCATTGTCAGACTCAAACCAGTCGTTTGGATCGGTTGAACGGACGGGGCCCCAGATCATTTTGTCGCCCTTGGTCAAAGTTTCTGGCTTCTTCTTCTTGCCGCCGAGACCGTTCCACATGTTGTCGGGGCCAGGGGTTCCCATTTCGGTTTGCACGCGAGCCATCTGGCTGAAATCTTCCCAGGTGCCATGCTCAGCTGGCAGATAGAAGCGCGCATTGCGCTCCCAGAGACCCTTTCGTGGTTGTTGCTTGGCCCAGTCCTCCAGCTTGGTGAAGAGATCAAGGTAGTGGCCAGTGTACCGGATGTCCATCTCCCACTGCCAGAAATAGTCATATTCCGGGTGGTTATATGCAAAATACTGCATGGCCATCTGCAGCCCTCGGTACACGCCATGAACAGGCAAGTCCCTACCGCGAGTCCACAAATCGTGAATACCTTGGTACAGGGACAGCATCTGGGTTTCAGTCCAGAGGGTAACGATGCTTCGCAGCTCCTCCGGAATCGTGTCTCTGATCCTTTGTTGATAGACTTCGTCGTCCGCCCAGATGGGATGCATGGCATCATTCTTGACCTGGACAAGAAGATGTACGTCGTACCGGCCGCCCGACGCAAGAGAAAGCTCGCTGATGATCGACCGCAAGTACATGACATCTTCGGTCCGCCAATCGTACTCGTCCCAGCAGCGGATGACAACGGCAGTCCTAGACAATTTCTCCACATCCTTTGTGGACTCAGTTTCACTAGGGGCTTTTACGACGTCTGCTTGAAAAGAGCTCGTTACGTCTTCGGGCTTTGGGATGTGAGCTTCTCCCACCTGCGGTAGACCGTCGTCCCTTTTGAAAAGTGTTATGTTCTCGATTTTCTCGTTGATGTAGAAGCCACGGGGAGGGTGATGTCTCGCGACGAGCGGCTTGTAGCGTTCTGCGTTGGACAGATAGCACTTGCGCTGCACCTCGGACCAATCCATGTTGCGCCAATCTACTTGATGGGTGCCGTTCCACACAAGCTCAGACCCTTCTCGATCGCCATGCTCGCCCACGCCCAGTCCACCCGATCGAACGGAGTACCCGAACCCGTAAGGACCGAACCTGCCGTGACGGTCGAAGCAAATATCCTCTGGCAGGGATAAGACGTCGTAGGAGCCCAGAACGGGCTCAGGAAACCCGGCTGGTCGTCCGTCGTAGTACCGGACATGAGGCACCTTGATGTTTTGTGCCTCGTCCAAAAAGCAGTCGTTCACTTTCTGCGACTTAAAGACAGAGTTTTGATAGTCTGTAGCAAAGACCTTGCTTGGGGGCAAGGCATCTTGAGAGGGCTCGCGCGAGCCGCTGTAAAAATCGGGACCAGCCTCATTGTTGTCGTTGTAAGGGACCTCGTCTTCGGGTCGAGGATATTGAGGAACGTTGTCCTTGTAAGGCACCAAAGTTTTGATTCCGCCGTAGTACCGGGTGAGAAAGTTGAATGATTCCCACGCATTCGGCCCTGAAGGTCTCGCGGGCAATTCCCCTTTCAGTATCCTGTGGTTCTCTGCGACACCGGCGTGGACGAGAGCAGAGATAAATAATATTATGCCGATCAGGAGGCCGATGCAAAGGAATCTTGTGACTTTGTTGGGCAGCCTGTAGCGACGTCCGCCTGTGTGTGTGCGGGAGAGGGTGAAGGTGTGTCGTTTCGGGGTGAGCATTGGGCTCAACATGTTGGTATTAGAACTATTTGGAGGGGCTAATGATGCAGCAGCAGCATTGACATTGAGCTTCTTCCTCAGAATGGCCGTTTTCGAGGACCATGAGTTGTTTGTTCGTCTTGAGTCGCGGCTTGGGGAGGAGGCGGTGGAGGAGTCGTCACGGTCGTCATCTGTGAGGTCGTAGTCGTCGTCTTCCTGGGATGAGAGCTGGTCCTTTGACAACTTTTCGTAGACTGGTAACGAAGGCCCCTGGCGTTGACGGAGGGGATTTGGGATGCCCATGACGTCGAGCTAAAGGAGTGCGGCGCGCCAAAGGGCAGGCCGGACAAGCAACTCTTGGTTCAGCAGTCAACACGGGACATAGGACGGCTTGCCGTTGCGATGTTTTGTTCCTGTGGAGATTCGGTCTGCTCGCAATGACATCTGAATGCGAAAGCAGGGAGTAGTATGTCTCTGGTCGGGAGGAGAGCAAAAACGTGCAACGCTTCCAAAAGGGAGGGGTGATGAATAGTCGGAAGAGCGTATAAACGCGGTGGAGTTTGGGGGGTTGGAGGATCGATAGGGAGTTGGCACAATTATGGAGCCGGGAGCGTTCGAAAGGATGGATAGACTTGGCGTGTCGAAGATCCAAAGTTGGAGGATCGGCGGCTAAGGTAGCGCGTGCCTGTGGGCTAGGTAGGTAGGTACAGGCAAAGTATTGTACTGTGAATCAAAGGCGGACTTTGCAGGCTGTCAGAAGGGCGTAGCGTCGCGCGGAAAGCAGCACAATGGGCGGGAGCTTGTCTGGAATTCGGATAGTGTCTGGGAAAAGCAGCCGTGTTTATTGTTGGAGGCGATGCATCACGGTCGGTAGGTTTTGGGGAGGGGAGGGAGGAGGAAGAAAACAATACTGTGTGAGGCAAAAAGGAGATTGATGAATCGGGGAGGCTGGAAAAGTACCAAGTTACATGGATAAATGAATGGGCCTGTAGCGACTACCAGCAAGGTACTGTACAACGGATCCGTACCTTTGCGTGCAGCCGTGCCAGGATTGGACATGGGCGATCAAATCATCAGGATGGATTGATTGATTGATTTGAAGGGGGGGCCCGCGACGACTGCCTACTGGACTACTAGGTACCTGGTGCATGCGGGCCTGTAGGTTTTCAAGCGACGTTGATGCGCGTATGCATGCAAGGCAGCATATGTGCAGTACGTAGTACGTAGTGGTAGTGACTAAGATTGGATTGGGGTCCCAAGTAGTCCGTAATCACAGGGGTTCCGCCGCGGGCATTGCCAACCAAAAGCAGGTAGGCACAGTACATAGTTCGGAATAGTTTTGTCCCTTTTTATTCTGGGAGTTGCTGAGCAACTATCGATTCTCCAAGGCTCTTCCCTAGAACTGTCTTACCATGCCATGGTAGTAACGAGGCGACAAATGCCAGTTTAGTCTCACCTTTCAGACGAGACGGCATAAGTGACAGACAACCTTATTAAGACAAGTGAGGAGAACTTGTGGAATAAGTGGAATAAAAGGTTGCACCTCGGTCATTTGTTACATAGCAGGTGCCTTTCCCGGTAGCCTGGTTACCAAGTACGTCTGCCAGTGCTACTTGCCCCCACGGCTTTGTTTTATAAAAAATGGATCTACATATTCATCCAGAGGGTCTCGACCATACCATACTACTTGTATTACCATACCCGAAACGGGCAGGAATAATAATTACTTCTACAAGCGCATCTATCTCCATTCGAGTCGCAAGCACCAGTCTTTTTTCTTGTTCCTTGTTCCTTCTTTGGTAGTTGCTACATTTTGCTCATCGGTCCAGATGAGCACACAAAGATTGGCGACCTGGCCCGCCTCCCTGACGGCCAATTCCGTGCAATCAGTTACTTGGAAGACGGTGGTGGGCCTCGGGTTCTTTCTGCATACTTGACGAAACCGTGCACCAATCGCAAATTATGTTGCTATTTCGAGTCGAGTCGTGGCCCACAAACAAGATTCTCTTTCCCTGAAAGTCCAACAACGGCTGAACAAATTTCAGCACGCCCATTTAGGACGAGGCCGAGATACGACCTTGCTAATAAACATAGACTGACCCTTGTCACCGCACTGTCGTTGGACTGCCAGGACTACCCAATGCGATGGTTGCCACCACACTCACTATAATAGAACCTATTGTCCTTCTAGTGATTTTTAATCCACAAGCTCGTTGATTAAATATATTACATCCCCCCCCTCTCTCTCTCTTACATTGCCAGGCTCATAGGCAATATGATCTGTCGACGATCTGTATAGGAATGGCCTGGCCTCCTGCTCCTGAATTTGCGGTCCTGACTTGCCCCTCAGACCAGCCATGAATAAGGGTCATTGTGGATTTGATATCCAGGGCCATCAAACTCAAATTCAGGAACACTCATGCCCCCCTCTCCTCCCATAACCCGAAAAGCAACATCGAGGGTATTCCCAATGAAAATTGGTGTTTCTTTGGGGAGATGGGCACCTGAGTGTTCTTGTTTCATCGGCAGAACCTCTCTCGAAGCACATGGCCCTGACTCAAAGCATGACAGTCAAAGCAACGCCTTCAACTTGAGCATCATGCCAGGCGATTCATCACCTAACATACGGACAGACAGGTCCAGACCAATTGAATCTGGGTGGCACTGCAGCACGGCAGAGCACGGCGTCAAAACAAAAGGGCCCCAACGTCTGCCGACTCGTCTTGTATTCCCGTATCGGCCGATAGCCGTAGCGCAGCCGCTGCTCTTGGGGTGGGGGAGGGGTTCTCCACAAACAGCCACGTTGGGAGCCTTGTCCAACGACAACTCCGCGAGTCGCAGTGCTGTCCAAATAGGCAACTAGACGTCATCTCTCGTCTAACTATCCCGCCGGTCCGTTGGGTATTTCACGATGTTTGTGTGTGTATGTGTGCGTGCATGTTCTCCAAAGATGCTCTGGCACACGCCCAGCCTCCGATGCCGCCGACAAGCCCGCCCGTGTCAGCGGCCAAGTCACAGCTACTACCCAACACTGCCTTATCTTGCTCTGAACTTAATCGGCTGTCAACTCTTCGAGAGGATAGTCCCGCCGCCAGGCACCGTTCCTGGCAAAAGAGGAGTACGGATTGTACCTACGTAGGCTCCCTGATCGCCTTGACAGCACAACGACAGCAAAACCTTGGCGGCCACTTGCCTAGACTGGGCGATCCCACCACGAGCAAGTCTGGCTTTTGAGTTCACCTTTTTCAAAGAAACACAGAACCCCCGGGGGGATCTTCCTCCTGACACAACGGCTCTGTCTCTAGGTCCCGCGTAGGTAGGCAAGGTACCTAGGTAGTTGTTTGGTGCGTTTGTTGCTGTTACTTCACACAAGACAACATAGTCCCGTCCGACTTCGCCCATGCGCCCGACGGGGAAAAAAGGGAAACGAGGCTTGCATTAACGCTGAAGCTACTATACACAGGCTGGCCGTCAACCTGATACCCGAATTCGTGACAGCTGACCGTACTTTGTCCAGAATACAACCTAGTTGCCCAGCTTCCTCGTGCCCTTTTTTTTTCCTTTGCCAATGCTTTGGTGAAATTCCCTCCGCTCTCCTGACCTGGGCCACGAGGGCACTCTTTACTCTCGCTTGAGAAGCATATTCAAAGCAAATTTATGCAGCTTTGCAGCTCAAGTACGAACATTCTTCTTTGCTTCCAGCTTCAAAGAACTCAATCTGTGTCAATCTTTCCTCGCTTGAGAATAGCCTCTCATCCGGGCTTCGCGCCAGGGCAAGATACAAAGACACTGGCACCCACATGAAAAAGGTTACTTGCCTTTTCCGCTTCACGAGGAACCAGACTCCCAGTGGAAGCATTCTTCACACGGAGCATCTACTCCACATATCTTAGCTTCGACATCGCCTCTCAACACAAACACCACCAATCAAAGGATACAGGAAACGCTGCTCAGAACCTCCCGCCCTCTATTTACGTCAGTCTGCAGTCACCTTCACCTGTCTCCACACAATCATCATCCTTCCAAACTACACACGTACAGGCCTCATGATTAAGGACGAGCCTGTGTGAGAACTTCAGACCGTCTTCCTTCGCCTTGACGTGTCTGTCTGTCCACCGCCACGTCGCAGAGAGTCCCGTTCACGGCAGTAATACAGACCTAGTTTGGCTCAGTTATAAGACTGTCTTCTTGTGATTCAAGTCACCTCACCCAAACAAAAACAAGAGAAGGAAGAAAGGAGGATAAATCCCGTCGTCCTCAACTCCTCAAAAGTGACCATCAGGGTCTTTCTCCTAAACTACTCCGTACATTCAACGCTCCGTGTGAGGACTTACCACGTCAACATATCTCACCATGGCCTTACTTTCCCCCGCCCAGACGGAACCCTTCTCCTCCAGCAAGTCCATCGTCGCCTCCAAAATGTCCCCTTCCCTCTCCGCCACGGGAAGTAAGAACTCTTTCGAAAGCGACGAGGAGCCACACTTCCTCATGGGCAGCTCCCCAGGCCCGGCCCTCAACATGGTCATCCGCCAAGATCCCTTCTCCATGACCCTCGACGCCAACGCCCTCCTGGCCGGCTCCCTATTCCTCCTCATGGGCATGCATTTCATTCCCCGCCCCTTCCTCGAGTCCTTTATCCTTGCCGTGCCCATCCTCCTCCTCATCCGTAATGACTACAACAACTTCCTTCTCCTCGGGCCAGGCGGCACACCCCCAACCCTCGCCGGCTACGCCCGCCTCGCCTGGTTCCGCCTATTCATTCTGCGGGACCCTTTCTCCCCCCCATCCGTTTCAACCAGCACCACCTCGCGCCCAGCAGCGGGTATTCTCGCACCCCAGAACCTTCCGTATCGCCCCGGCCCCACGCCCACCGTCGCCGGCCTCGCGCCACAGCGCCAGCTCAATCAGCACGGCTCAGCGGCATCCTTTGCCGCGCTCAAGGCCACCCTCACCCGTCTGGCCGCCAAGTACCCGGCCAAGTTCGGCACCGCGACGAGTTGTCTCGAGAAGCACGGCTTCGCCCTCTTTGGGCGCCATCCGGTCAACGTATGCGGCAACGGTGAGATCTGCCACATCCACAACTCGGACTGGAGTATGCACATGAATTTGCACCCTGAGGACATCGCCGAGGTGCTTGCCAAGGGCTGGGGGCAGCGACATCCACTCGCCTGGGGTCGTGCGCCCGGACAGAAAGTGAAGGCGAGGTGGTGGTTCCCTATGCGGGTGCGAAGCCCGCTGCCTGAGACCTTTGTCTTGATCTATGCGCCTAGGGGTAAGTATTCTCCTTCTCTCTTCCCGTGTGTGTGGAGGTACAAAAAGTTGGCTGATGCGAGGCTTGTAGATGAGAGCGACCTCCGAGTAGTCTGTAAGATTATCGAGGCGGCGATTTGGTACACGGTGGAGGAGCGGGCGGACCTCGAGTCCCTCCTGATGGTGCAGTCCTCTTGAAGGAGACGGGACAAGACTGCTTTTTATTTCGAGATGCCAGGCACTTTCCAAGCACCCGAATCCTTGGGGCGAAGACTGACGCGGAGCGTACAGCCCACATGCACTGCACCCCCATGCTTTATCTTCGTGTTCCAGCTGAGAATGGTCTCTCTGGCAAATTGGCACCCCAAGATGGTGTCGGAACAACACGTTCATCCTTGGACTGTGAGTTCTCACATCCTTCACTGTTGTTTCCTAACGCAGCAGGGTATTTCGCTGTTGGGAATGACGTCTCGTTCCCGGTCGGTGAGTGTTTGGCTGCAAATCTTTGACACCTTCCGGCCCAGAGAATGGGAGGGTCTGTCAATTTGATGCACGATTCTGGATAGGCAGCAACTGGAGATTGGAGTTTTAGTTAGTTCTAAGTGGATACTAGTTAGTCTCAGATTGATACCTATTTCGGCTATAAGGTTCACCAAATATACAGAATGAACTTTGGAAGACGAGAATGCTTGAGGTCCCGAGATGTACTAGTCCCCTTTGAACCGCGTCGAGCTCACAGCAACGCCCGAGTCCTGATCCCAAGTTCCTATTGACTCTCCCTTTCAACCCAGCTCTGAATGATGCCCTCGAGTGTGGGCTCGTACTGCTTGCAGGTCACTTTGCCGGTGCTCTCGTCAAGGTAGGTGTTGGCCTGAACGAATACCTTGCGCGGCTGCGTGTTGGCAACAACAACCTGGCGAACCTTGGAGCCCCAAAACTCTAGACCTACTCCGGACATCTCCTCGCCAAAGAACTTGGTGCCAGTCTTAACGTCCGCAGTGGACTTGTAGATGTGGATCTTTTGAAGGAAGTCACCGACAGCTAGAGCAATGTCAGCACTGGTTTGATTCGAAAGCTCTGCTACAATCACGAAGCGCTGTTTACTAACCTTTGCGGCCCTTGGTAAGAATCAAGCTCCGGTCCAGCTTGATGGTCAAGTCTGACAAGTCATCCTTGGTATACTCCAGCTTGCAGAAGTCCTCGCCAGCCTGCAAAAAGCTCTTCAGAATGGCGAAACGAGCCTGGCAATGAGGTTGTCCCCACTTCTGGGCCTTTGGGTCCCAATATTCCAAGGAGGCCAGGCCGGCGCGCGCCATAGACAGGTACGAAGCATAAAGAACGTCGCCAGCCTCACCATCAATGTTGTCGGAACCGTCACCGAAGCCGAAGATCTTGAGTACTGGGAACTCGCAGCTTAGGTACATGGCTACTAGTTCAGCGCGGCACTCTTCATAGGCTCCAGCTAGACCGCCAAAAACGCTACCCCACGTTTGGCCAGGAGTGTACCAGGTGGTGACGGGCTTGTTGGTAAGCGGGCTAATGGGAGGGTTGGCCTTGTCGAAGTTATAAACTCCTGGTGAGGTCTCTTGGAGGAGCTTGCCACAGCCGTGTCCGGTGAGCTCGTGCAGGCCGACCTGGACTTCGAAGGCGCCATCACGATACTTCTTGTAGATCTCGAGGTCTTCGTCCCGTATGAAGGGAATTTTCTCGTTTGGTGCCTTCGCGGAGAGTACATTTCCAAGGGAGACGTTCTTGAAACCTTCAGATTGCCGGATATCATCATAATTGGGAATGTTGATGCCAGCCGGAATTCCAGAGCCTGCGAATGCGAGCACTTCGAGAGATGTGAAATCGGGGGCCAGGAATTTGTCTTTCTCAAATTCGGCACCCCAAGGCAGGAGCGGAATCAGTTTGGGCGCCGATAAGACAAGCTCACCGAATGCGCGTGTGCGTTCCTTGTTTACCACAGCTGCGAAGCCTTCCCATTCTCCACGGATACCAGCGGGGTCCCTGTAAGTCTCGATGAAGCCAATGTTGCATTCAACATCCGGGCCCTTGTCCCTGATCCAATGGCGTTGGCTGTCTTTGAATGCGAGAAGGGATCCGTTATCGAAGGACTTGGCATATTCCGTGTGCATCTTCTGTTGGTTGTCGTTGTCAGCGTTCTCGGCAGCTTTCGCTATGTTCGCCGCGATGACAGCCATCTCCTTGGCGTGGTCGCCGTAGACTAGCTTGACTGTCTTGCCCGCGAGGACACCATCATCGACCTGGAACTCAGTCTTCTGGCCAATGTCGCCTCCCTCACTAGGGATGCTGTTCTGAGCGGAAGCAATCAAGATTTCGAAGACATTGCCCCTCTTTCGCAGTCGAGTGTTCTCGGGCAGCAGCTTGTTGTCCTCCATCCACTTGGCGATCGCAGTCACCTCGGCCTTGGTGATGTCAGGAGAATCGACGTAGTATGTGGTAAGGTGACCCTCATCTGGGTAGCCAAGGTGCATGAGCCCGGAGTTGCTTGATGAGAAGATGCCACCGTTGGTGGCCTTGTAAAATTTCTCGGCCTCGACTGAGGTTGCGGCCAACTTTTCGACGTCGCTCTCTTTGCAGCGAGGAATAAATTTGGAGTCACCGAAACTTTTGTAATTCCCGCCATTTCCCAAGACCTGAGCAGCATATTGGAGGAAGTAGGTGACATCTTCTTCAGCGACACCCGCCTTCTGGCCGAGGGCCTTCCAGTCTCCATTGGCGCTCTTATGCAGTGCGAGGATGAGGTCGAAGATGGGCTCAGACTCAAGAGACACTTGTCTAATCTGAATGCGCTGGCCAGCGAAGGAAGCTCTGGCATTGTATCAGTGAATGTGGATCATGAGCAGGACAGGCGCAGACTGTGTAACCACTCACTTCGCGATGTAGTGTGCATAGCGCTTTTGCTTGTCGGTGAGAGCGTCAAAGTGTTTGGCGATCTCGAGCCTCACCACACTGGGAGGTGCATCAGCCAAGAATGCTTTGAGCTCCTTGGAATCCATGTTGATGTGTCGTCGGCTCGAGAGATTCAAGGCAAACGGGGAGAGTGAGGTGAGCTTGAGGGCTGCACGAGAGACGTAGTAAGGGCTGGAGGTAATATATCTCGGAACAAGCTTGCCAGTGGTGGTCTTGATAGAGGAGAAGGGGAGACGATACATCTAATATTTCAAGTCTCCCGAAGACTCCAAAACAGTTGGGTGTCTTCAAAAGAGCTTGCCTAACAAGTTGTAAGCCGTGCCTTCTCCAACATGAACCTCAGAAGAGACAGGCAGGTGCGCATGATCTCCACTGCAAGATCCCTGCAAGGCGAGCGGGCCCGCTAAATGCTGTAGTAACTGCAGGTGCACCGGTGCATGTATAATCTCGAAACAGCAAGTTTGGACTGTCACTCTAGGCCTGCGCAAGTTCAAGGTATGGAAATCTGACGAGTTGATATCTCGCAAGTGAGAGAATCATCTTTTCTGTCATTGACAAGTCAAGAAGTCTTGTGGAGAATCGGTTCTCGGCAGCCACGCAGCATCTGGCGCACTGTCATTGAACAAGGATTGTGTTCCCCGGACTGTTGGAGTGGTGGAGGGGCAACGTCGGTGAGGCTAACTACCTAGGTGCAGTACCTCCTACCTCCCAGATAACGAGACGACCACATTAGACAGTCTCAGCTAAACCACTTGCGTATTATAACAACAACTCACCTACCACTTGCGGATACCACTCAACATATACACCCAATTGCTAACAAGACAACAACCTACTAGATCTGGTCTTACCCCAGCAATAGCAAATCCAGAATGTCTGCCGCCGACCCCTTCGACTCGGCGCTGTAAGCTTCATGTCCTTCCCAGCTATAGAGCCCCTGACTGTTGACCTCTAGTCACCACCGTCACTATCACAAGCTCTGAGCTAACAGCTCACAGCGATCTCCTCCGCCGCCTTAACCCCAAGCACACTCAGCGTAACCTCGACTACATCATCCGTCTGGCCCCCGACCTTACAGAAGACCTGCTGTCCTCCGTCGACCAGCCCCTCGTTGTGAAGCGCTGCAAGCAGTCAGGCCGCGACTACCTCCTCTGCGACTACAACCGTGACGGCGACTCCTACCGGTCTCCATGGTCCAATCTATTCGACCCGCCTCTGGACGAGGCCGGACCCGGCGGTGTGGGTGCCGGCGGCAATGAGGGTGCAGGCGAGGGTGCCGTACCTGGCGAGAGGGTGCGCAAGATGGAAGTCAAGGCAAACGAGGCCTTTGATATCTACCGCGAGCTATACTATGAGGGAGGTGTGTCATCTGTTTATCTATGGAATCTGGATGATGGATTTGCAGGCGTGGTGCTGCTGAAGAAATGTAAGCAGCCATTGGCTACCCCCCCCCCCCAAAC